>JANDJT010000154.1:17722141-17734803 GCA_024331685.1 Stegophilus panzeri
ACACACACACACACACACACACACACACACACACACACACACACACACACAAGCACACACACACACACACACACACACACACACACACACAAACACACACACACAGAACAGTTACATGCTATTTAAGATTATGAAGGTCAAGATTTGGGGCACACTTCATATCCTAGTCACACTTCCTGTCACACTTCCTGTCACACTTCCTGTCCTGGTGTTGTTCTACAGGAAGTGGCATCTGTAGCAGGTTGTTTAATTATACATAAGCCCCAAAAGGGAAAATTGATCTCATCCTCCTGCTGCAAATAAAAGGAGGCAGAAATAAATGAATGCGCTCGTGTCATTTTAATCAGATGTGACCTCAATTATTGCTTGACACTCAGAGATCTGTCTATCTGTCTATCTGTCTATCTGTCTGTATCTCTCTCCCTGCAGACACACTCCTGATTTTGAGCCTTTTTAGAGTCACACTCATCTCACTCTACAAAATAAAGAACCACCCACACACACACACACACACACACACACACACACACACACACACACACACACACACACCTGCATTAGCCATGACAACCTCAGCCCTGCGACGGCAGGTGAAGAACATTGTACACAACTACTCGGAGGCCGAAGTGAAAGTGCGTGAGGCGACCTCCAATGACCCCTGGGGTCCGTCCAGCTCTCTCATGTCGGAGATCGCTGAGCTGACATTTAGCGTCGCCGCCTTCAGCGAGGTCATGGCCATGGTGTGGAAACGCCTCAACGATCACGGCAAGAACTGGAGGCACGTCTACAAGGTCATAATGTGCTTATAACATGCTTATTACATTGTTATAGCTATGTAATAGCTAAGTCTGTAGTCTTATTATCAGTTCACACATAAATAGCAACCAAAAAAACGTCACTCACCAGCTTTCATTGTCATTTATCATTTAGTATGATTAGGTTTTAAATGGTACCATGCTAGCTCCTTGTCATCTTAGGCCCCTTGTTTTGTTCAGGCCCTGACCCTGCTTGACTACTTGGCTAAGACGGGTTCAGAGCGCGTAGCGCAGCAATGCCGCGAAAACGCCTTCACCATCCAGACGCTGCGCGACTTTCAGTACGTGGACCGGGACGGGCGCGATCAGGGCGTGAACGTGCGTGAGAAGGCCAAGCAGCTGGTGGCGTTGCTCAGGGATGAGGACAGGCTCAGACACGAGAGGGCACTGGCGCTCAAGACCAAAGAGCGGTTAGCAAGCGCAGGAGGAGGAGGAGGGTCAGGTGCGGTACCTCCTTCGTACCCGAGCAGGAGGAGCAGCCAGCCGAGCATGGCAGCGCTGTACGGAGAGGAGTTCAGTCGCTCCATGGGATCTCCGTCCTCCTTTACCTGTGAGTGGTCTGTATGTGTGGGAAACCTAAGCTAGTGAGAATACCATGCATAGTTGTGTGTTTAGTTGCGTGTTTAGTAATTTGCCTTTCTCAGACCTTTCTTAATCACCTCGTTTTGATGTAACTCGATAATGCTGCGCAATTTTACTACGTGTTTAGAAGTTAGAAGGTACACAACAAAAAACATTTGAAGGATTCATTTTTGACCCCGCCTCCCATACATGTCCATGTACATGAAGCACCTCCTTCTAGAATCCACATGTGCTGGCAGAATTCCTCCACAGTAGTTAACTAGCTAGCCAGCTAGCCTTCCATATTCACCCTCATCTTGTATCCATTAAGGTGCAAGCCACTCTGAATTACAATAATGGGTTGTTGTTGTTTTTTTTTTTTTTAAATCAGTGCGTTTGAATGAAAACGACATTGGAATGACCTTTACATCCTTATTTAGCAAAGCTCAAAGCGTTAGCTTACCTAGTTAGCGTAAAACCTTTGTACACCAGATGCAGTAATGCTGTGGACCTTTTGAAGGGAGTTCAGACTGACCACCAGTCTAGAGATTGTCTTTAAATGTTGCTCTTAACTAGCTCAAACAGGAACCCCTTGAAGGGCCTTCTTGCTTCAGTATAAATAAACGTGATCCTTTTTTTTTTTTTTTTTTAATAGTGAGCTGTGGTAAATCTATGGGTTGCCCCTTTTTTCCCCAACTCCACTACAGATTCAATATATTACCCTCCAGTTCTCTGCCAATCTCTTTCAGCATCCCCTTCGTCTCCAAGAGCCTCTGATCTGGAGCACTCTCGCCCTCAAACCAGCGGAGAGGAAGAGCTGCAGCTACAGCTGGCACTTGCCATGAGCCGAGAGGTAAGACACACACACACACACACACACACACACACACACACACACACACACACATGCATTGCATACTCCAAACTTCATGCTTACACTGTATTTTTGGTGTATTATCACACCACCCCATCTGTAATTGTTTTAATAATTAACAGCACAACACAGTGTCCCCACCCACTTATCAACTAGCATATATATTGTTTGTTTGTACATGTTTTTATTTAGAAATGTGTTTTTCTAAAGGAGCACCGCAAAGGTCAAGAGGATGAATCCGAAGTTGAGAAAGCTGTAGACAAGCGCAGGAGGGGCAGTGAATCTGGACCTGGATCTGGGGAGGTACAACAACAACAATCTTTCCATTACTGCTGTACCTTATGAACTTACGTTCTCAAAAGCATGTGCAGTCTGTCATATCTGTGGCCTCCTGCAGCACATAATGCGACTGTGCTTACTAGCTAATTAAATAAAATAATAAGGCTACACCAGCTGCTAGATACATAAAGGATTGTGCTACCTTCTGCATCTGAAGTCCACAGTGATGTTGACTTGATCACTTGGGCTTCCAAGTAACCATAAAGCCTAAAGCAATCATATTAGTGTGAGACAGTAACAGAATTAAAAGGCAAGGAATTCACTTGCTAGGCTAAGAGTCAGTGAACTCAACCAACCAGGATTCTCTGTAGCACCTCTATTGGTGTGTGATTGTCTACTTTAGGATCTCTTTGTTCTTTCAGTCAGCCATGATTGATCTGGTCGACATATTTGAACCATCTGGACCATCTGAAGTGCCATCCAGTGATGATCTCTGGGATGCCCAGCCCTCCTGCCCTTTAACCTCTGATCCCTGGGAGTCTGTAGGTACGGTGCTGCATTCATCTACTCATTTTTTAAAAATATGGTGTGTTTTAAATTTGCGGGTTTTATGTGAATTTTAAATGTGAGTGAACAAAACCAGAAAAAAATCCCTATTATGGATTATACGTGGAAATATTCCATTCTCTGTATTTCTCACTCTCTCTCTAGCTGTGATACCCAGTACCCCTGTAGTTGGTAGTCCCTGGAAACCCCACCCCTCTTCCAATAGCCCAGATGACCATTGGGTTACGAACCAATCTCCACCAGACCCATGGGTATCCCTACCCACTAAGTCCACATCGAAATCTGCAGAACAACCCTGGAGGAGTCCAGTTCGGCCAGGTACTGCACAGAATAAACAAATCCACAGACATACTGTCACACAAACTATGGAGACAGTGTTTATTTGACACTCGGTTTGTGTTGTAACAAAGCCTCAGCAGGAGTCGGCCAATTTCCCATTAGGGAGGAAGAGGAACCTGGAGACAAACGACCTAACAGTGTGTTCAGCCCTCGCTGTGAGAGTCCAGCAGGTACTACTCTTATTTCTGAGCCTGCCCTGCGTTTCATTTCTGTTTGTAATGTGCTTTTGTTGATTACGCATTTTCCTTTGCCTTGGTTGAATCCCCATCACCATATTAGAGGCTGTTAAAATGTAGCATCATATGACCATTAGTTGAGGGATCAAATCAACATCACTGTATATGTTGAGAGCATAACTTACAGTTCTATCTGTACATGATGGCTGATAGAACACACACATGTCTCTCTATTTCAGATATAGACCCATTTGCTGAATTGGTGGTGGGTGGGCAGGTAAATGGCAGAGTTGAGGCAAGTTCGGTGACCTTTGACCGCTCTCATCTTGGCCCCCCACTGGATTCAGTGACACCTAGAAAGTGCTGCACACCAGAGGCTTTTCTTGGCCCTACTGCTGCATCACTCATCAACCTAGACACACTCATTCCCCCAAAACAACACTCGCAAACACAGACGCTCAACCCGTCCAACATACCAGCCAACAGCAAGAACCCCTTCCTCTCAGGTGAGATACAAACACATACAAACACACACAAACACACACAAACTTGACCTTTATAACCAAGCTACTCAAATACATGCAAACTTCACATACAAAATAAAAAATAACCCATGCTCATGTTAACATCCAGGGAGCAATATAAGGTGCACTCAGTTCTGGGATTTAGTGGAACGTTTAAGAAAAATTAATCCTAAAGACTGCTCATTGGTTGATCTGGAGAAAGAGTGATGAAAACTTTTGGAACACAAAGTGGTACTGTCAGGATGTGGAGGCAGTTCTAGGGATGGAGGATGGAGTAGACCTAAACTGGACCTAAAACAAGGACTGGACTTGGAGCTGAGGCAATGGCTGGAACAAAATTGCAGGGAAAGACATGGATTAGGACTGGATTGGGGGATGAGATTTGAACTGTGATAGAATTAGAGGGTTAGATAGGAACTGGTACTGGATTGGAGGATGATACAGGGATTGATGTTGGATTAGGTCACGACACAGGGACTGGGACTGGATTGGAGATTGACACAAGAACTGGGACTGGATGGGGAAGGAGATTGATTGGACTGGTTGACAAGATAATGATTGGTTGCCTAAACATGGACTGGGAATGGTTTGGAGGTTAATATGGGGTCTGGGACTGGATTGAGGATGGCAACAGAAATTGACATTAGATTGGAGAACAATACAAGCATTGGGACTGGATTAGGGAATAAGATATGGATTGGCACTGGCTTAGAAGACGAGACAGTAAGTGAAACTTGGATTAAAGGATGAGACAAGATCTTAACAGAGGGATAAGAAAAGAAACAGGACTAAGATATGATGCATGGAGTGTGACGAGATTAGAGCATGAATTAAAGACTGGGACTGGATATGGGGAAATGGAAAGGATGTAGACTGGAATGAGAGATGAGACTAGATTGGGGGTATAAAAGAGACTAGGACACAATGGACAGAGTGGAAAACTAAGACAGGTTCGGGACTGTATTTGTTGATGAGGTGGAGATTGGGACTGGATTAGAAGATGAGACAGATACTGGAACTGGTTTGGGGTATGAGACAGAGACTGGCAGTTATCAGAGGCATACTAACAAAAACAGGCGGACATTAAACAATACAAGAGACAGAAATTACAGAAATTACAGAAATTAAAAGTTATAGGAAGCAAGACAACTGGAGAACTAGGACTAGAAACACAGGCAACATTGCTTAGAACTTCAGCGCCCAGACTTTGTAGTCTTGAAATGAAAAACATAAAGACTTAATGAGACATTTTATCAAATAACAATAGTCAAATAGGAGCTAGCTTTTGCTACAAAAAAACATAGTACTTAGCATTTTCCGTTCTCTTCTTTTTCTTTTTTTTCCTCTTTAGGTCTGAGCGCTCCCTCACCCACTAACCCATTCCACTGTGACCAACGCAGACTGACTCTGAATCAGATGCGTCCAAACTCCACTTCCCCATTGCCTGCCCATGCTTTGCCCAGTGCTCTTCCCTACAGTGCCTCTCTTCCCCTGCCCTCATCCCAAAACATGCCCCAGGCTCTGGACCTGCCCCCTAACCTTCCCCAGCCCTTGTTGCCCCTCTCATCAATGCCCCGCCTCCAAACAGCCCCCCAGCTCCAGAGCCATGGCAACAATCCCTTTCTCTGAAGGACAAAAATCCCTTGATAGAGATCAGAACCGAGGCTGTTATCTACATGCTCTTTTGGAGCTGAAGTGAAACATGCTGGAAATTGAATTCAATGTGAACAGACAAATGTGGATTTAACATATCAAAAATGACACACTCTGAATGTAATAAAAACCACACATTAGACTTTAGAGTAAAATTTACCACTAAATTTGAGAATAATGTTTAAAGGTAACTGAAATGACCTGATTAAGATGCCGTACTCTTTCATTGATGCTAACAGATACTCCATCAAACACAGTCTCTAGCATGCTGCTTATGAGATGGAGTTCAGCTGTCACATGCTGCTTATGAGATGGAGTTTAGTTGTCAATCAGCATGGCTCTGCCCCTTTCACAACCAAAAGGGCCTGTCAATCAAAAGGACGCAATGCTCTCAGACCCAAAGTGTGCAGATATTGGCTACAGAAGGGGGATGACCAACATTTCAGGAATACCGACATGAACCAATGATCCGTTTTTTCTTCTCTACAAAGCTCATTTGTTTTCTATTGCCTTCTGTCTATGGATACTTGCCTATTCAGGGTCTAGCTACGATTGTAAGCCTTGGCCTTGCCTAACAGAACCATGTGCCTGACTCAATGGCTTGCTCACAGTGCACCGAAAGAGGTGGTGGTGGTGGTGGGGGGGTTGGTATTGTTATGGTATCTCCGCACAACTTGGACCTCAGGAGCCCTGCTAACCAAAACCTGCACAATCAAGTAACTGCTCACAAGCAACTGTCTATATCTGGAGACTTTTAAGTAAAAGAAAAGAAAAGTGATGGATAAAAATGAAGAACAAACAAGGATAGTATGGTTATATGTTGTAAAGCTGAACTACTCTATGCTGTTCTTCTGTTGAACAATATATTGATTTATTTATAAATACAAGCATTATTGGCTACTGCTGAATGGGTTTAGTGCATCCTGTAAGACAAATACATCCAGGTTAATATTTAATAAAGACACATGATATACAGTATATCAATAAACAACAACAAATGAATGTAATTTGCATTTAATATTGTTACACATGATTTATTAGAATATTGATTATTTTTCTATGACGGCAGTTCTGACAGTAGTGCAGCTGCAAATCACCAGCTTATATTCACGCATTCATTCTAAAACATTATCATTTCTATCTTCACAGACATGTTAATAACTAATAATAATAATAACTGAATTTACACAAATGAATCAGTTCAAAACATTACATACGCGTGATTCTTAATCCTGTGTGTCGTTACCTGGATGATCAGCGTCTGTTTTTATGTTTTGTGAGAGTTCTTCATGAGTCCCTTGTTTGTCCTGAGCAGTTAAACTGCCCACTGTTCTTCAGGAAAATCCTCCAGGTCCGGCACATTCTTTA
The DNA here is from genome assembly GCA_024331685.1 of Stegophilus panzeri. Classification (NCBI taxonomy): domain Eukaryota; kingdom Metazoa; phylum Chordata; class Actinopteri; order Siluriformes; family Trichomycteridae; genus Stegophilus; species Stegophilus panzeri. Next base: position 17,729,298 of record JANDJT010000154.1, read on the forward strand.
CTTTTCCAGCATATTCTACATATTTGACTCCTTTCCAACAGCGGCTATACGATTTTGAGTTTCATCTTTTCACTCTGAGGACAACTGAGGGACTATTACAAAAAGGTGCAAACGTTCACCGATGCTCAAGAAGGTGACACGACGCATTAAGAGCCAGGATGTTAGGTGTAAATTGTTATTACTTGAGGCAATATTATTTATTTGTGGATTATATGTAAACATCTGTTATGTGAAATAGGTTATTCAGGGCAGGACTAAATAAAACAAACAAAGTGAAATTTTAATAATGATACCCCTGTTAAAGGGGTATGTAAATCTATGAGCACAACTGTATGCATGTGTCGTGTCATATCTAGGCAGGAGAGAGAGAGACAGAAACTCAACGGTCATACAGCCCAACATGTCCATACCTGCACGATGTGATGATTGCGGTTTAGTGTGTTTCAGGTGCACTTGCTAATGTGTGTGTGGGTGTGTGTGGGTGTGTGGGTGTTTGGGTTTGTGCAATCAACCTACAGACTACACACTTTTCTGGCTTAATTGAGAGATAAGGAGACTTTTATGACCTTGTACCTGGTACAAGGTACAAGTTTCAAGTGGTTATACTTAGAAAGTCATGGCACTTTAGTTAAACAGGAAGTAACAATATACTCCAAATACAGATTCATAGTCAAATAAAATAAACTGGTTGGTAATTACTTAGGGGTTATTTATTTTGTATATTTTTTTTATCAATATCTTGGTATAAATGGATTTTTTTTTAAACTGAAAACAAAAGGTACAGTTTTCCTTGTTTTGCACATTTAGATTTTTTTTTTTTCAATTGCTGGATCACGTCAGTTTCAGGCAATTTGCAGAAAGACACAACGCTGAACATTAAGTCTAGCTATCCATCCTTTCTGAGTGCCTTGCAACCAAATATTACCATTTAGAGACAATTAACAGCAAAGTCTTTTCCTTAGAATGTAATTGCTAGGAACTGAGTCTCTGCTCCTCTTTGCATTTCGTGTTCCACAACTTCTGACCTTTGTCTGATCTTTGGTTTTGGGTTCAGAAGGAACGACTGTTGTACCTTCAGGATGAGGTGTGGAGCAGTTAACATCCAGCACAGATTTCGGATCAGGAAATGGAGAAAGATTTGTCTGGTCTGTTTCAGAGACAGTTTTACTACTCTCTTTGGTTGAAATTGTGTTTTCAGGAATGAGCGCTGGATTACTGCTTATGCAGTGATCATGAAGTGGAGTAGAGCTGATTTGATGGTTGTTCAGCCCATCATTAGCACCGGTCTCTGTGTACGTACTGAAGTGGGTGCTCGTCTCTGAGCATTCTGTCTGTTCTGACAGTCTCCACTGGGCCAGCTGACACAAGGCAAATGCAGCTGTCTGTTTCTGCTCATCTGTGGAATCATCGTTTTCTTCTTTCACTGAACTGGCATCCATAATTCCCAAGGTGTCGTTTTTAATCTCACCTTGTATATGGGTTTGCAGGCCTGGAATACCAGGTATTGGTTTTATAGGGAGATTTAAAGGAACCTCGAAAGCAGACTCTTTCTTTGAGAGGTTCAGTGGGGCCACATCGTCTGCCACTTCTTTCTGTTCTGCTGGCCTTGATGTCAGATTATTACCAGGTAAACAGAGTAAAACAATGTATTAGTCAATGTGTTGCATAGTACCTTTATAAAATCTGCAGTTTTGTTTAATAAATAAAGAATGCCAAAAATTAATATTTTACCTCTCCCAGTGTGTGGAGCTGCCTTGTCTGGATCCATCATCAGCTGAGAGTGTTTTAGTGTTACACTCTTCCAATTGGTCATGTGGCGGCACTATCCCACTTACGTCCAGTAGTTTCTGTGATTCTGAGTCTTTCTGGGTGTGGTCTGTTGCATTTGGCCCAGCTGGTGATCCAGCTGGAGAATAGCCAAGTTTGGGACTCATTTGAACTTGGCTTAGTCTGATCCCAGCTTCCTGTCTGAGTAAGCATTCTCTTTGAGCCATGGTGTATGAATCAAGATGGAAACCATCAGGTCTCACATGACCAACACCGCTGGGTACAGCCATAGTAGACTGGCCTATTTCTGGATAATTACACGAGGTAAGATGGTTCAGGTCTGTAAGGCGGTACATGCTAAGGGATGGATTTGAATGGTAGAATCTATTAGATTGGTCTAAAATGGGATTGGGTATTTTTGGGATGGAGTGGATGGGAAGAAGTTGCCCTGGTAAGCGTGGGTGAATGCCAGGTGGTAGAGCATCAGTGACGTATGGAGGAAATTGTGGAGGGGAAGGGAGATGATTGCTATAAATGCCACAAAGGAAATAGGGTGAATATGAAGAGTGTATAGGATATAAACTGTAGTGGAAGGCATAAGAAGGGTACTCCAGACCTTGGTAAAAAGGTTCTGTTTCTTTTGCCAGCTTTTGGGGTTTGTAGTCAAGGTGGAATGAGTTATGAACAGGAATCGGATTGTATGCTGGAAGAAACGGATGTTGGAGGGACTGTAATGGTTGATGAATGGTTGATGTTGGGTCTTCCTGAAAAGGTGAAACATCAGAAAACACAGTGGTATGTGTTGTAACATGTGATTCTTCCTTATTGCTCGATGCTGCCATTTTCACTCCATCAGACCTGGCTGATGCTTTGGTCATTAGTAGATCTGCGTTCATTTTTGGTTCTGGATCTATCTGAGGTAACCACACTATCTCAGATGTGTTACTCCTCTCTTCATCATTTGGTATGGCTTTGTGGTCATCTTTCAGCTGGGCTGTAGTCATTTCTTTTACATCGACAGCTTGCACTGAAACATTATTCTGCATCAGTGCCTCTGTGGTAGCTGTTGCCATGCTAATTTCATCGACAGTGTTCAGGGAAACATTGCCTTGCTTAAAAAGCAGTGAGAGCGAGTTCTCACACAAGTCATACTTCATGTGGTTGAACAAGTGAGATTTTTCATTGCAGGTAAATGGGCACTGAAAGCAGTGGTACTTGAAGGGTTTACCTGGAGGTCGAGGGATGTAGTGAGGTTTCTTGGGTTTCCATTCCTTAGTGGGGGCAGTCATCTTGATGGTGCTGAACCCAAAAGAAAACAAGCTGGTTTATACTTCTCAGAGTGACTGAATCTTCATAGACGGCATGAGAGTGTAAATATCCAGTCCATGAACAAAGGTCATCAGATCACAAAAGCTGACCTAGAGCAGTAGTCGCTCAGTGGATAAGGCTGATTGAAAAGTCATGAGTACCAATGAGTACCAGCACCACCAATCTGCTACCATTGGGTCCTTAAGCAAGACCTTTTATCCTTGAACTGCTCAGTTGTATAGTGTCGCAGTTGTCAGCCACTTTGGAAAAAAAAAAAAATCAATCAAATCAAAATAAAATTAAAGATTATTTAAACTTATCCCATCAAGTTTAAATTTAAAATTCACAACACTGATCTTTGTCAAAACATGAAAATAATAGCTGTATCTGTTCATGAAATGAGACCTGGCATTATCCAAGGTGTTTAGTTGAATAAAAGATGTTAGCATAACTGAACCACAGGTACTGTGTTAGTTAATCCTGGTAACTTTTGCCTGAAGCAACATAATGATGACTCTCACAGTGTCAGCAATTATGAAAATGAGAGCTTTCATGGTTTTACACCTTGCCTTTACACGAAAGAGGGTTATTTGCATAAGTGAAACTCACCTGAGGCCTGTTTAAAAAGCACAGGATCTTCCTCTGTCAGAGTTGTCAACTTTTACTGCCGTTAGTTTGCTGTGGGCTTTGAAATGAATTTTATTCATTATTTCGTCTCCAGTAACCACTCTATCCCAGCGCACCATTACCTTTCCCAGGAATACTGGGTATGAGTTGGGTGGGATGCCAAGGACACATTCACAGGCTCATTCATGACTACAGGCAATTTAGCACTGCCAATCCACCTAGTGGCATGTTTTTAGAAGGTGGGTTTGAAACCAGAGAAGCTGGAGGAAATCGACATGGGGAGAACATGTGAAGCTCCACACAGACAGTAACCAAAGCTCAGGATCAAACCAGGTCAGACCCTGGAGCTAGTGGAGATAGTTGGCACTAATCAATTTGAATCTAGCACCCAAAAAAGTCACTACCCTGTAACATTTTTCAACCTTTTATCTCACACAATCTACAGTTCCAGATCAACTGCTTCACCCAGTCACACCCTTTCGCAAGAAGTCATCACTCTGGTTGTCCCAGATGCCTAGATGTGTTTACTGTCACACCTCTTTCAATGTTCAACTATCAAGACTTGGGCAGAGTGGTGCGGATTAGATTTTGGGTGTGATGATCCAGTACTCAAGATTTCTTTTATGTGGTCTTTGTTCGATATTATAGTTATTATTATGCACTGGTTATTCAATTCTAATTCGTTGTATTACAAAAACACCCACTGTACCTCACCTGTATACCTAGGTATTGACATACTTATCCCAATGTATGCCTAGTCCAATCACAAAGCTGCATTCATAAAGTAATTTTAGTATTTATTAAACTAGGGTCTTAATCTTGATGGTGTAAAAAGTGCTATTATACTAAATCAAACCTAGAAGCTTTAAGAGTAATGTGGATAAAGTGTGTTATTAGCAATTACCAATCTAAGAATGAGTGTAGGATGGTCATTTTAGTAATTCATAAAATTTGTATGTTTACCTTGATGGTAAAAATAAATTAAAAATTAAAAAGAGGTATGTTTTTAAAGAGTGTTTCCCTTTGTGATAGTGTTCCACTTCCAGGTAGAAGCAACTAAGTGAGTTAAGAAGCCTAAACTATACAAAGGACGCTAGAACAAAAGTTCCCAAAAAGTGTAGATTATAAATAATTGATTATAAATAATAAGTGGGAGGCAACTTGCCTTCAGATTCGATCCTGTACCCATTTTAATACACAAATCCAGTGAGAAATACATGATACACAATGATAGGAATAGTAATATTATTTATAATAAATAATAAAAAATCATTCTTACCTGTTGAGAAATTGAAGAATTCTGATGCGGGATCACTAAAAGCACAATTTTTATTTGATTAATATTTCAGAAAGAATAAATAAATAAATAAATATTCTACCTCGTCCTTCATTGCAATGCTGCAAACTCACCTGTTTTGCTGAAGTCCTCCCTCTCTCTATCTACTGGCACAACCGGCTCTGTCTACCTGAGTGTGTGTGTGTGTGTGTGTGTGTGTGTGTGTGTGTGTGTGGGGGGGGGTGTGGTTTAAGGACAGTTGGAAGAGCCCTTCGGCTATGTGGACACACCTGACATAAACTGGGCCTCAAGGCAAAATTCAAACACACACACACACACACACACAGACTTATATACACACACACACCAAACCTCAAGGTACATGCACACGCTCTGTCTCTCTTATACACACACACACACACACACACACACACACACACATACTGCATGCATATGTATATACAGTATCTCACAAAAGTGAGTACACCCCTCACATTTTTGTAAATATTTGATGATATCTTTTCATGT
>JANDJT010000154.1:17747698-17773031 GCA_024331685.1 Stegophilus panzeri
TATCCCAAATAGCTGCATTTGGACCATATTTGAGGACACACTGTTTTACAGTATACAAAAACAGAAAAGAGAAAGAAAAAAGAGATTCAATTAATTTCCTTTCAGTTCAGTTTCATTTGTATAGCCTTTTATATATATATATATATATAATTTTTTTTTTATTTATCAAATAACATGTCATCATTTTTATCCATTTATCGTCACATTTAACGTTGTGAAACATCATCCAGGAGACTGGCTAGTTCCTGTTCCCACTTACATTATAGCAGACGTTCCTTCCCCTATCCTCGCTTTTTTCCTCAATAAGACAAACGCAACCTGTGATGTTAGCGAGAAAGCACACAGCATAAATATTTCCATGTTGAAAAACGTACATTTTCTTCATTTCAATGCAAGGATCAGCCGCTGTGGGGTTCATGAGCTACACCGACATGGCAGACATCCTCACATTTAACGACTTTGACATGTTTATGAGTAGAAGGAAAAGAATGATGTCTGCTGTGGTGTCAGTCACACTTCCCCAAACCACCAACACGCACCTCACCACACCGGTCAACCTCACTTTCACACACATCAGAGTAAGTTATTACACAGTTCAGACGATTTATTTACTGTTTTTTACTCACCAGTTTTCGGATTTGATTTGATTTGATTCCCTCTTCTTCCTCACTAGGAGTTGGACCCTGAAGGTGTTCTCTCCTGTGTGTACTGGAAGGAAACCGAGTGGGTCGAAGGTGATTGTAAGATCACAGAGAAAAACAGCACTCACACTGTGTGCTCTTGTCGTCATCCGAGTACCTTCGCTCTCGTCGTTGAGCTCGACCCGATCATGGTAAGAGAGTGGGATACTGTAAGCACTATCCTGTATTGAAAAAGAGGCAGTGGTTGGTTCCATGAGTCTCAGAGGAAGCCTTCACCAAACCCTTCCACAGTGGAGATTGGCGATGACTAACCCGGAAAATGATTTGGGGAAAGTGATATTTGGAAGAAGTACTGTGTAGAAAAGACATGGTTTCAAAGCAGATGATCTCGAACCTTAAACATGGAGCTCTGCAAATTAGTTAGCACACCCAGTAGCGATTGGAGGAGTTACTATGTTTTTTGGGGTTTTTTCTTTCTTGAACATGACATCTAACAGTTGCTACAAAGTGTAATACCAATCTCGTTTTTGTACAAGTGGGGACATGGTGGCTCCAGAGGTGCAGCTTTTGGCTGCTGATCAGATGGTTGTGAGTTCAAGCAGTCACTTCTGGTCTCTTGAGCTAGGCCCATAGCTCAAGTGTAAGTTTCTTTCGGGGAAAAAGGATCAAACACTGTGTTATAGTAAAATACAGCGTGACAGGTTGGAGTGATGAAGTTACTTTTACTGCCACAAAGTTCATTATTTGTTATTCGGACCGTTTACGAGATGAAATGTAACAATAAACGGATAACAAATATGACGTGTCTTTCTTTTATAGTTATAAACTGTAATCGTTGGGGCACAACAGTTAGCGTTGCCGCTGCACGGCTCCGGGGTTTCACGGGTCTGTTCTGAGCTCGGGTTGCTGAGTGTATGGAGTTCCACGTCTTCTCCTTGAGCTTGTCTGAGGTTCCTCCAGGTTCTCTGGTTTCCTTCCAAAAAAAAAAAAAACACATCAGTAGGTGCACTATAAAACCGGATAAGTTCATTTAACTCAAAAAATTCGAGGAAACTAATTACCTCAAAATTTTTAAGTGGATAAATCAGTTTCTTTAAGCCAAATACACTTAAATATAGAAAGTTTGAGTTACATTTTTGTTATATTTAAGTGTATTTGGCTTAAAGAAATTGATTTATCCACTTAAAAATTTTGAGGTAATTAGTTTCCTCGAATTTTTTGAGTTAAATGAACTTATCCGGTTTTACAGTGTGGATTGGTTACACTAAATTGGGTGTAAATGAGTGTGAAGGTGTGTGTGCATGGTGCCCTGCGATCGACTGGTGTCCCACCCAGTGTTCCCGGGATAGGCTCCGGATCAGGACCAGGGAAATGAATGAAGGAATGAATGAAGGAAGGAAGGAATGTAATCATTGTAAAATTGCTGTGGATTAAGTGCAGTAAGTGATTATGAGACATGTTGTAATATGAAAATAATGGCGTGTTGGTACACAGGTGTAGAAGAGTAAAGACGAGCTGTACTGAGTGCGTCGTGTGGATACTGAATGATCCGTAAGGGCATACTGTGAATACGAGTCCTCCGGAGAGGGGAAGAGATTGAATAAAATCGCTTGTTTTAATCTTTCCAGATTTACAGTTACTTGGTGGTGCTCAGCACAGTGAACTTGGCAGTGGGAATGATATTTCTGAGTTTGTCGATACTCACATTCGCCTTTTGTCGTCGTAACAAAAAGATGACCAACACGGCTCTGATAAACCTGTGTATAAACCTTCTGCTGGCTCAAATTCTCGATCAAATCAGACATCATTACCCGGTCTGTACAGGCCCTCGAAAGGTGAGCGCTGACGTCTATGTTCTTCACATTCTCAGCAGGTAAAAAGAAATCGCCTAAATCCTAAATATTACGCTTATTTTTTTCCCCATCTCTCTTTCTACAGAAAAAGTGTGTATCGCTGGACATCATGCTATCATTCTTCTACTTCTCAGCGTTTATATGGATGTTCATCGAAGCCGTGCTGCTCTTCATTTTTGTGAAGAACCTAACGAAGGCCAGATTAAACCAGACGGACGGGATTAGCTGGAAATGGTTAATGGCGATCGGTTACATTTTCCCCCTGGTTCTGGCGGTCACGTACGCTCTGAGCAATTCAGATGTTTTCAAGTGAGTGCAGGAGACCGGGTGCATTACAGGATTTCATTCACATTTATTCCACAGCGCTGTTCAGTTCGGGATCGTGATTGGTCAGAAGGTGTTGATTAATTTTCTATAACAGCAGCTCTTCTAATACATAATCATTTCTATAGAAACAGCTTAATTACGTAAAATGCGTGTAATCGGTGATGTGGTGAAGTTTTCTGTAAGGAGGAAGTTATTAAACGTTTATGGAAGGAGTCTCCAGTGTCGGCGTTTTCGTAACAGTCAGACGTAACGCTGTAAGCTGTAGTGTAAAGTTTGGAGTTTCTCTGTAACATGGCGAGCGGATTTTAATTTGATTTTTTTGTCGTATTGACTCCAAAAGAAAGGCTGGTGAGGGAATTACTGTTTATAGCTGCTATAACATAAGTGAGAACCGGAACTAACTCGTTTCAGGGACATTCCACGATGTTAAATGTAACTATAAACAGATAAAAACGTATCTCGTTTCATTTTTTCTTTCTTTTTTTTCTTAATAAATAAGTAATTCTTCAGATTGATGTGGTATGAGAGGAATACATCGTTTTGGGATGTGCTGTGATAGGAAAATGCTCAATTTGGGATAGCAAACAAATTATATATATTTTTTAAATGTATTGCGTTACATGTTTTTTTTTTTTTTATGCAGCTGGAGAATAAATGTGGTCACGTTGACGATCATAATTGCGTGCATTATTCTTGGAGTAAGTACTGCGGACAGAAAAGAATTAAAAGCCGCATATACTCAAAGCCGTTCCGGCTACGCAGCTGTTTGGTTTAATTCATCGGGAATATTTTCTTTCCCCTGCGCAGGCAAACGCTTTGATCTGCACCGTCACCGTCATCCTCTTGATCCTCACTCTGATGCGCCTGAAAAACGAGAACTTACAGGTGACGAACACCAACGATACGAAACTCATAATAAGCGTGATGTTTAAAAGCCTGGCCCAGTTTTTTATCCTTGGCTGCTCCTGGATAATCCTCTTCATCCCCACTAATGATAATCTGCTGTATACTGTCTTTGAGTTCATCACCTCCCAGCAGGGGGCTTTCATCTTCCTGGTCCACTGTCTGCTCAACCAAGAGGTCAGCACTCAGCGCTTCGTTTTCATCTAAACTTTAACCGAATTTAAACATTTTGTAGTTGCATTACTTTTTAAATGAAATTAAAATGTTCAGTATACCATTTGACTACCTGTGGCCCTCTTCTCTTCTATTTCCAGGTCAGGCAGCAGTACAGGAAGTTTCTGAGTGCTTTTTGCTGCTTCAACACTCATAACGCTGCTACAGCAGATGTGCAGGTGACTCACGGGACAGTATGAACATCCACAGGGCTGTTAGTGGGGTATAACCCCGGTGTCCTGGCGAAGTTCCCCCATTGGACCTTCTTTATCATGGCCCCCTAACAATCCCCATCAATGAATTGCCTTCCTCACTCTCTCCTCTCCACACGCTGGTGTGTGGTGGGAGTTCTGGTGCACTATGGCTGCCGTCGCATCATCCAGGTGGATACTACACACTAGTAGTGGTTGAGGAGATCGCCCACCTCTCCCCATACTATGTAAAGCGCTTTGAATGTCTAGAAAAGTAAGGAATTATTATTATTATTATTATTATTATTATTATTACTGTCAGGATTACGTTAATAATGTATGTACCATAGACAGTACAGAAAGGTGCTACGTAAGGAATAAAACACTGTATGTGCGATGCTGTTACAGTAAAACACTGAGGGATGAGGTGGTGTGATGAAGCAGAGTCACTGTTACCTCCATGATGTTGATTATTCCTAAGTGTTTTATTCCTCTTATACCACAGCAAGTTTCCAGCGATCACAATTTTTTTTATTTATTCGAGAATTTTTATCCATTTATAGTTACATTTAATGTCGTGAAACTTCCATGGGACTATTCCAGTTATTATAATTATTCCAGTTAATGCATTTGTGATTTTTTTTTTAAAAAAATGTATTTATTTATTTTTTAATATCATTTATTAACTGAGATTTTTTAATGGTTTGTTGACACATTATTTTTATCTTTTGGCTTTCTATATTAAAAAAAAAAAAATGGGGGAAAAAAAAATGTATCTGCGGTTCATTTGTATAGTATTTTAACGATAAAATGTTAAAAAGCAGCCGGAAGTCTGAATTACTTCTGTAAATAAACTCTCCCTATACACTCTATGAGGAAATATCCTCGAGAGGAACCGTGCTCGAAAGGAAACTCGTCCTCTTTACAGTACACAGGTGTAGAAGAGTAAAGACGAGCAGTACTGAGTGTGTCACGAGGATACTGAATGTGTCAAACTAATCTGATGGTGGCAACCACACTGAGAGAGAGAGAGAGAGAGAGAGAGAGAGAGAGAATAAAATAAAAAATCCAAGGTCCTTCCTAATTTAGCTGGATTGTTAACTACATACACAGAAATAACGTGTATTTCTTCATATCTAATATTGGGAATGCTCACAATACAGCAATGAGCCTAGCCTGTGGATTATGCTATTGGACTTTCACCATCTCTACCCCTTTATTAGTGCCACTGCTACTGGAGGAGTCCAGAATAATCCATCTAATTAATGGTATGAGCTAATGAACACGGCACACAATGAGAAAGTGTTCACAGCAGATTTAATGAATTTATTACATTTAATTCATTAAGTTCAATTAATGATTAATTCCTAAAATACAACAAACAAAAATACCCAATGCAATATATTACGTTATATATTACATCATATTACATTACATTACTTTATAATGTTATAATATAATATAATATAATATATTATATTATATTATATTATATTATATTATATTATATTATAAATTGGTACTTATTACATTTCCCGTCTGTGTAGTAGTTCCAACACACGTGTTTAAACTGACAACATGATTGTCCAATCAGATTCACGCTCACGTGTTCTCTTGACCAATCAAAACTCGGCTCGTCAAAAACGCGGAAGTGAACGAACTGTTTTCACCCGATCCGAGAAATAGATAAAAGAGAGAAAATCGGGCGAGTGATATGAATGAATGCGTTTAGTGTTGGGTGCACATTACATTTAAGATGAAAACACATCTAACTTCAGGAGCAAAGCAACTTTTTTTGTGTCTAGAAGGTAGGCTACAACTCATCCGCAGACGGAAAGGGCATGCCAACGTGACATGGAGCGAAGTATAGCTAGATTAAATACGTGATTAAATAGCAATAAAAAGTGCATATACATTATATCGTGTCTTTATTTATCCGTTTGTAAGTTTATAAACTCATTGCAGCTTCTCCTGGTGCTGAGATAAGCAGTCCTCAGGGGTGTCCAGGAGAACTGGAGGAGGAATCTAATGGGGCAAAGCGTGTGTGCCTCAGGGTTCAACACGAAAACCTCACTAGAGAGCCCAAAGCTGCCACTCTGGAGTGTCCCTCTGTCAATATGGAGTCCAGAAATGCCTCTAGTGAGGGTAAACATACTACTGTAGGATCCTCAGCTGCAAGGTCGGGCTCTATGGGTGTCACTAAGGAGGCTTTTGTTGCCACTGTGGAGTCTAAAGGTGCTATGATGGAGTTCTCTGTTGTAGCTGCCGTTTTGGAGGATAAAAGTGCCACTTCGGGGGTGGAAGCTGCCACTTTGGGGTCTAACACGACTTTGCAGTCTAACATTGCCACTTTAGGGTCTGACAGTGTGGCTTTGGAGACTAACAGTGCCACTTTGCGGTCTAATAATGCTACTTTGGAGTCTAATGATGCCACTTTTGGGGCTAATGATGCCACTTTGGAGTCTAATGATGTCTCTTTGGGGTCTAATGATGCCCCTTTGGAGTTTATTGATAGCACTCTGGGGTCTTCCAGTGCTTCTACGAAATCTACTGGTGCCTGTGAGACAGTAGGAGGCAGCAACGTTCAAGTGGTTAGTTACTCTGGCACAGTTCATCTTCTCATCTTATAGTGCGAAATGATTCAAATTTTTAACACATTACTACAGTTCCATTCTAAAGCCATATTCTGCAGGCTTTTCTCTCTAAATCCCACCGGTTGTTTTTCACTCTCTCTCTCTCCATCCTCAGTCTGTGATCATACCGGTGTATAACGGTGCTCAATGGCTGGATGAATGCCTTCAGGCCGTTTTAGATCAGGACTTCCGGGGCACTTTGGAGATCTCGGTGTTCGACGACGCCAGTACGGTACGCAGACTTCATCACCATTTTAAATCTTTTTAAACGTATTTAACTTATTTACAGTTAGATAATATGGACTGAACTCCTGCAATCTGAGAAATGCAGTCATTTATTAATAGGTAATTAATAGTTTAATTTAAACCATTAAACGCATGTTTTTGGTATGTGCAAACCTGTGATATGTGTTCGATAAACATACTGTGAATTTTGTGTAGATCGGAATTGAATAATTTCGATTTATTAGAATTATTTATTTATTTATTTTAATCTTTCTAAATTCCTCTCTCTCAGGATAACTCCAGAGCGATTGCTGAAAGCTGGAGAGAGAGACTGAGGACCAGAGGTGTTACCATGGTGATATCAGGCCATAATAGAGACCAACCGAGAGGAGGTGTGTGTATGTGTGTGTGTGTGTGTGTGTGTGAGAGAGAGAGAAGGCGGTATAGTTAGTGTTTATTTTTTTATCGAGACAGCAGTATTGTGTATGGATTATGTCTGGCATAAAGTCGTAGAGATCACAGGATTTCTTCAGTCTGATGTTTGATGTGAACATTATCTGGAGCGCGTGACCTGTATCTGCATGACTTTATGCATTGCGCTGCTGCCACATGATTGGCTGAATGGATAATTGCACGATTGAGCAGGTGTACAGGTGTTCCTAATAAAGTGGACGGTGAGTGTATTTTTAATACTAATGTATGTCTCTCTTTATGTCCTCAGTTGGATTTGCCAAAAACAAAGCTGTGGCTCAAAGCTCTGGACGATACCTGTGCTTCCAGGATGCGGTGAGTGGGGTGTGTGTGCGCGCGCGTGTGTGTGTGCGCACACGTGTGTGAGAGCGCGCGTGTTCTCACACCAGTCCAGTGGATTTGTGAAGATGTTGTGGTGCTGAACCAGGTGTCTCTTGCAGTTCACTAAGTGTTTGACAAACCTGTCAGGAAAAAAAATAACTGTGTGTGTGTGTGTGTGTGTGTGTGTGTGTGTGTGGAGGCCAGTAGGAAATATCTGGCTGTTTTATGCTGACACTTGCGAAAGAAATGGATTGAATCACTGTGATATCCATCACACATGTCCTACACACACACACACACACACACAATACTAAAGCCTGCCAACTTCAAGTTCTCAAAAACATGCCAGAAACCATATATCATACATAACTTTGGTGTGTGTGTGAGAGAGAGAGAGAGAGAGAGAGAGAGAGAGAGAGAGAAGAAACTTGTCCAGGGCACAGAAGCCAAAACACACACACACACACACACACGAGAAACACCAAGCACCTAGAAATGTGCTGTTTCCCATATGCAGGAATCAGGAGGTGTGTGTGTGTGTGTGTGTGTGTGTGTTCGTTCTCAGGCCAGCTTGACAATTCAACTGATTTGTTTGAGATAGAGACAGAGTGTGAGAGAGAAAAGCAGACTGACAGTTTGCCTAGGAGATAGAGAGACAGACAGATAAAATTATACATAGAGAGAGACATATAAATTGGAGGAGGGGCTAAATGAGAGAGAAAGATACAGAGAGACAGACTGAGGTAGTGAGACCGGCTGAAAGATAGATAGATAGATAGATAGATAGATGTAGGGAGAGAGAGATCTAGTGAAAGACAGAAGGGGAAGGAGACAGAGTCAGGGACGGAGATATAAGTAGAGTGTGAGAGAGACGGACAGACAGAAGAAGAGAAATAGATGGGAGATACGAAGAGAGAAGCGATCAGATATGTTTAAAGAGACAGACAGGTATAGAGAGAGAGAGAGAGAGAGGCAGACAGGTATAGAGAGAGAGACACTGAGGCAGAGAGAGACAGACAGAAATACATATATACATTTCTACACTCATTGGCCTTTTTATCAGGTCTGATTGTAGTCCATCTGTCATTCTGCAAGTATTGGCACCCCTCGACTCTGTCCAAAGTGTAGATACAAGATTATATTAACTCATTTAGAAACTAAAATGTGTGTGTGTGTGTGTGTGTGTACGGAGGTTGAGTAAGACGTGCAGATTGAGTAACACTGCTCCATCTGCTTCTCTTCACCCAGCTCTACATTTGCTCCAGCTATGACTCACAACGTTCCCCTCTGCCAGGCTCAGGATGGAGAGAAGCGAAACGTTCTCATGTTTAATTTTCACGACCTTTATGGTCCAGTTTAGAGTTGCTAAAGTGCCTCTCGGGAGCCAACCCACGAGGTTTTAAGTAGCAGATGTAATGTGTTCCTGGCCAGCCTGTGGAGCATCCTCCACCGCGTCATGACCATCAGGCACACACCTGAAACCATGGTTTCTCCACCAAAACATTACATCTACATCGTCAGTCGGCTAACTGGTTTATTGACAAGAACTGGCCTGTTGTACCCTGTCCAGATATTTTACCAGCAGAGTGACGTGTTTTATTTCTCCAGTGGGACATTCTGACCACCAGCTGGGCTTCGTCTCAGTGATAATGATGTGCTTGTGTCGGATTTTCCTACTAGACCATTGTATTGGCATTTTAACGTGAAGTTTCTGCAGGACGGTTTATTCGTGGACAGTTGAGAGGCGATTGTAGATCTGAGAAAGCAAAAAAAGGTCAGTTTGTGAACGATTCACTGCTAACTCGTATATCCGGAAAGACAAACCGTCCAAGCTCCAGAAATGGAGATGGTCTTTGTACAGCTTGAACTGAGTGCTACACTCGACCTCATTTTATTAGAGACCTTGCAACAGAGCTAGGTTCTTTGGGGAGCTTTGGTGAGGACTCATCTGACTCTTGTGTGGATGTATTAAATGCTTTCTTTTTTTATTTATTCCAGAACAGTTTCTTAATCCTGGTTCTGCACATTCCTTTCCCTAACTCGGCCATTTCAACCTAGTCCAGGTTTATTACTTCACTGAGAAGTTAAATAAGGTGGGTTGGATCTTGGGAAAACACCAGAATGTGGTTCTTGAGGACCAGGATTGAGAATCACTCATCTAGAACTTCTGATTTTTCATCTTCTTGATGGTACATCCTTTGGATTGTCCCTCCGGGTGGGTGAGGGGTGGTGAGGGGGTTAATACTTCTGTATAAAACATTACAACAGAAGGTTTTCTTTTTATGGAAGGTTCCATGTTGAAGCCCTTTTAGAAAAGCTCAAATCAATGCTCCACCAACACTTTTTTTTCGATTTGCAAGAACAATAACAAAGCTCTTTCTAGACCTTATAGTTGGAATGTCGTTGGACCTAGATCTGATCTCCACCAGCTCTCTCTCATAACAGGAAGCACAGGGTGGCTGAACGGATGGGGGGGGTACGCGAACCCGGAGCACTGGACTGGCATCTCTGCTTAGAAGGACTGGAATCAGGTCCGCTGGACTGTTGGATCAGATTGTAAGAACATGTAAGGGTCAGCAAACCATTGCAGCTTTCTGAAAGGCAGATGAAATATGGCCATTCCGCCATTCCGTAAGGGAATATCCAAACAGACAACATGGATATTCTCGATATTCCTGCTTTACCTGTCCATTAGGGGGCATCTACAGATCAGTTAAAACCGTTGCAGGAGTAGACAAAGGATAAATTATCTAGCTGAACTCACCAGGCAAAGAAAAGTTCCAGCGTCCAGATGTTTTTTTTTTTTGTTTTTTTTTTTTTTTTAAATGTAATTGGCTCGGGTGAAAAATGGTAGCTAACATAATATAATAACATACGCCGGGCTAGTCAGCTAGTTAAGTGCAATAACCCAGACTAAGGAAAAGGAAAAGGTTTCCGCTGTGAGACGTGCTGTTCTGTGAAGGGATACTATGCAACTTTTGACTGGAGTTCACTCGACTAGGAGACCCGTCCCTACTTTCAGACCTTCTGCAAGACGAACCTGTGAGCTCCAGTTGTCCCAGCAGTACCTCCGAACAGACTTCGGCTGCTTTGATCCCAGTGTTAGTGAAGGGCTGTTGTTTTGGTTTGATGAACAGATCCTTATTTGACCTTTTTTTTTTTTTTTTCTTTCTGCAGTGCACATGGACACGCAGTCTGTTTTCACGGTTAGCTAAATGGTTCCTGTCATTGGGCAAAGTGTTGTTCATCTTTCAGTTCTTTGTCTTTGGGCCAAATCTCCCAATGAGGTAAGAATGTGTTGAGAACTTTTCAGCACAAGCAGGAACCAGATGTCACTCAGGGCAGGAACCATTTGGATGCACGTTTATAATAGCGTGTGTGTTTTCATGGGTCTTACGCTGGATCATGTATATGACGGTGTTTATGGCTATCTTGGGAATCCGTGGTTGAAGATGGTGATTTAGTGTTGAAATAATAACTAGAATAATATCATTTTTTTAATTTTGGTGGTTGTGTCGTTCTTTTCCAATGTTTCTGTTTGCTGTATTTTTTTTAATAGCATATAATGAGTTCATATTTAGTTTTTTCTTTCTCTTCCTCTTTGTGTGTGTGTGTGTGTGTGTGTGTGTGTGTGTGTGTGCACTAAAAAAGTCGGTGAAAGTGAGTCACAGAGCAGCTGACATGAAGAAGCAGATGTCGAAAGCATGGTTGTGTGCATGTTTTGGCTGAGTCTTGTTCATTTGTTGTTTTAAGCGTCTGGGCTTTAAGTTAACAAGCAAAAGCTATGACCTCTGACCTTTTTAAACAGCTCCCAGACACAACACACACACACACACACACACGCTCCCTGTGTTTAACTGCTAGTGGTTGCTCATCCAAGTGATTCCAAGTCGCAGTTTAACTGTGGAGGTGAAATAAATTCGTGACGTATATTTAGAGGAAAATGGAGAGTTTTGCTAATAGTATCATTTCGTTTATAGACTTGATTGGAATATTAGCGTTATGGTGCAGGACGTCCATGTTTTTGGGACAGCGCGCTCGGGCGTTACCGTTCTGAGAACACGGTTGCTAGTCTTCTCGGAAATTTGGATCGAGGATAAGCCGGGTAATAGCATGTAGATGTTAAATCGTATATACAAGACACTGACGACCGAAATCCCACTTGATCCACTTGGTGCTGACCGTTAACAGAATTCGAACGGGTTGTGCCATCTTGATGAAAGTCACGAACTTCTAAAACGTTCAGTAATCAGGAATGCCACAGCAGCGGGTACGATGTAATGTACACAGCAGCGATGGTGGACCATCGATGCAGAATAAATCTACACCAATGTAACTTACATAAGAGCTAGAGACTTTCTCCGTTGGGCTTCTTTTATATCTATTAAAATTCGAATGGAAAAAACCCCCAGATATGAATGTTAAATACAGGGTTGGTGTTTAAACTGAACAAATCTCTCGTGTAACCATTTACAAGTCTGTGATATTCTACATAACGTACAGCTCATCTAGATCGCTATAGCGTAAACGCGTTAAAGTAGGCATTAGTGTAAGACATGTCTGCTTTTGTGTGTGTTTCAGGATGACGTCATGCTGCCCCAGAGAGTGAGACTGCAGTATGAAGCTGCTGTACTGAACCCTGATACTGTGAGTCGCTCGTATATACATGGACTGAGGTTGGAAGCTCATTCCACCACTGAGGGACGGTTAGTTTGTAGGTTCACTCCTATACGCAGTGTTATAACTCCTGAAGACTTTTATTGAGACAGTGTGATCCTCTGTCAAATGTAATGGATGGATGGTTGGATGGATGAGTGAATTGATTGATTGATTTGTCGATAGGTAGGTGGATGGAAGGATTGATGGATGGATGGGTGAAAAGATTGCTGGGTGGATGGATGGATGGATGATATAATGATGATGATGATGATGATGGGTCAAAATGCCAGTGATAAGTTCACACAGAGCATTTATTTAAAGAAAGATGTAGGGGGGAACTTTTGAGAAAGTTCTGCGTTGGACAGGGGGTTTTTCTCTCGGACAACGTACCGAATATAACCACTGTAGGAAGCTAAGAACCTTTAACTATGTAAAGAACATCGTTAGAGGAACGAATACTTTTTATCCCACTAATGAACTGCTTGGAATTTTTCTCATTGGTTCTGAAAGGTTAACTTGCGGCGTGTTAATGATTAACACCTGATTTTGCCTGCGAGCTCTCCCATATTAGCGGACGTTGAGCTAAACTTAACTTGTCTTCGTGTGTGGTTGTGTCCCCACATCCCTGCCGCGTCAGCAGTGCGGCTTGGTGAAAACACCTCGGTTCTGTACTGTGTCTGGAATCTGGGGAACTTTCTGTGGTTTTGGGTTTTTTTATGGTGCTCATTACCACCTCCAGCTATAATTCCATCCATTAAGAGAAAAGCAGCAGGAAGAGCGAGGAATTACAAGGATGTTCCTTATACTGCCTTCTTGCTATCCTCAGCTACACAAGTTCCGTTCTGTCGCCGAAGAACATGGAGGATGCAGTTTTGTGGCTTTTACTATGAATATGTCCACCTTAAGGTTATCTATAAGCTAGTGCGCTCCAAAACAATGACAAAATAAACATTTAGAAGGTATACGCATTCAAAATGTCCACTCTCTCTGTCTCTGACCTCATTCCTCACTTTTCTGTCCAATCAAATCTGCTCTCTAGAATCTGAAGTGTCCCGTCTCCAACGTTATAAAAATCCACGGTACTAACTGTCGAGTGCGGCTTAGCCTGGGCTGTCAGATCAGCAAAACTCTATTGGCTCTTTAAAAAGGGGGAGGAGCCACTTGATATATCCTGCCCTGACTTCCTGTTTCAGTGGAAATTACATCAACATGTCGAATAACTCTGCGCGTTTCAAGGCACTCCACAAGGACTTTAAATAAGGAAAAAGCCTTCCTCAAAAAGGTTCCTCAGTAGTCCTTTCTTTCTGTTCTACCTGGAGCCTTTACTAAAAGCTCTTATGTAGGAGTAAATACGGAACCTTTAAGGGCCCAAACTGAAGAACTCTGTAGTGTTACAAGAGTGTAGTTAGTGTTAATAAGCGGTGTTGAACCGACACTAAAATGGAAGATGTATCAGTTTGCCGCAGTAAACCTGCTCAGAAAAAATTTGTTCCTCAAAGGTTCATCAATGGTAATGGTTGGATAGTTAATATTTCTACATGGAACTGTGCCTGAAAGGCTCTTTAGAGATCTATTTTGAGGTTCTAAAGAACACTGTAGAGCAGTGGTCACTAAACCTCGTCTTCCTGGAGATCTACCTTCCTCTATGTTTCCACCAAACCTCGTCTTCCTGGAGATCTACCTTCCTCTATGTTTCCACCAAACCCCGTCTTCCTGGAGATCTACCTTCCTCTATGTTTCCACCAAACCCCATCTTCCTGGAGATCTACCTTCCTCTATGTCTCCACCAAACCCCGTCTTCCTGGAGATCTACCTTCCTCTATGTTTCCACCAAACCCCATCTTCCTGGAGATCTACCTTCCCGCATATTTCATCTCCATCCAAAATCGCAGAACACAACTGTTTTAGCTGATCAAGAACTTCTTAAGGCAATGATTAGATGGTCAGGTGGACTCGATTATGATTATGGTTGGAGTCTTCAGGAAGGTAGATCTCCAGGAACAGGGTTGGTGACCACTGCTGTAGAGTTAAAAGACTGAGTAATAAACTGAGTAATTCTTTCCTTTTATTTTATCAAACAATAACATGGACGTTCTAGGTAGCTAGGAGTCTTGTTTGTGTCTTGCTGTAGCTAGCTGGGTTAGCGTTAGCCTCATCAGTAAACCTGATGTAAAGGAGGACCGCGTCTGCTGATGAACGTTTGCAGCCTGCAAGCTTGCGTTCCTGCAGGTTTGTTCGTAGAAGGAAACTTCCAGGTATACGAGTCTGCTCTTCACTTTTTACGTTCTGAGAAGCAGCTACCATAAGGGTTAAGGGTCAGTCTGACCTTTTACCCCAGGTTAGTTTGACTTTTGAACCCAGGACAAAACTGGGCAATAAAATAAATAAATAAATAAATAAATACAAAAATAAATAAAAAGGAAAGTGTGAGGGAAAAAGACCTGGTTCTCGTGTCTTGTAGATTGTTGGTTGTCAGGTGAGGCGTGTTCCAGAAGGTTCTACTGAGCGCTACACCAGGTGGATCAACATACTCAGTCCAGAGCAACTACTTACACAGGTAAAACACACACACACAAGACTACTGCCTTCAGAGGATAAATCTGATGTCCACACAGACTTTAAAAAAAAACAGCTACCAATACTCTTTTAAAAAAAAAACAAACAAACAAACAAACAAACAAACAAAAAAAAAAAACCAAAACAGAAAAACCACACACACACTTTCACTGTGATTGGTGAGTGGCTATTTATCTTCAGGAAGTGCTGATGGTCACCTTTCATCTTCCTTTGCCGTATTTCAGTGTGTTTGCATCAGGATGTATGCTAAAGCTGTGTGTGTGTGTGTGTGTGTGTGTGTGTGTGTGTGTGTGTCAGGAAAAGGGTGCGTCATGTTATGGTTTGAGAGGTCGCGTGCCATGGAGTCAAAGGTCACTGGAAACAACAGGACGTGTACCTGGAGACCGCTGTTTCCACACACACACACATACACACACATATACACACACATACATACACACACACACACAAAGAGAGAGAGAGAGAGACAGAGAGCACAGAAGAATCTGGTTCGGAGGGGACTGTAGATCAGTGGAACAATTCCAGACTTTTCCAAAAGAGAAAAAGAGCTTGTGTATATGTGTGTGTGTGTGTATCTGTGTGTGTGTATCTGTGTGTGTGTATCTGTGTGTGTGTGTGTGTATGTATATATATATATATATATATATAGTGTGTGTGTGTGTGTGTTTTATTTTTATTGTAATTATGTTTATTTAAAGAGAGATTTATTTACTTTTGGAAAGCATTAAAGAGAGCTGTTTTCTATTGGTAAGTGTGGAAGCTCATTCGGAGAGACAGTAAGGGGCGTGGCTTAGCGTGGAAGCTCATTTGGAGAGACAGTAAGGGGCGGGGCTTAGCGTGGAAGCTCATGCGGAGAGACAGTAAGGGGCGGGGCTCGCGTGTGTGCAGGATAAGAGAATACATTGCTCAGATTCAGAGATTCCCCCAGGAGCTGCTCTCGCGCTCGTATACATGACTCGGAGATTCTGAAAACAGCTGCTGTGTTCAGCGAGTCACCGAGGAAAGGGTTTAAATACGAGCGTTCTGTCGCACGGTTCAGTACATACTTCTTATGACTGGTCCGTTTGAGAAGAGACTGGGATTCAGGTCAGAATTCAGGACACGGTTCTGATTATCGGAGACAAAATCCTCCGCGTGACACGGCTCGGCGCGAACAGAAACCCTGTCAGGATTTATTCCACAAGGAGAGGGTATTAAAGTACAGCTTTGAAGTGTTGAATTATTATTCCCATTTAACTTGTGTGATATCAGTTTAGAATTTCTAAATAATGCTAACGGTAGCTTATGGAATAATAATGACGATAAAATTCGTAATATTTTGAAATGTACGTTTTTATTTTTATTTTTTAAATCGTTTTGTTGGTAAACGAGACCTTATAGCTGCACGTGAATCTCGCGTCGCGATGACGTCACGTGACGTGTCTCGGCCCGAATCTGCGGTGATTTTTAAAATCACCTCCGAATCCTGCGGAGTTTCCTTGATCTTGCATTTGTTTCTGCGAGTACGAATTCTGCTTTGTTGAAGGTCACTGGTAAGTGATTAGAGCTTTAGGTTTTAAGGTTTGATGCTACACCTGGAACAACACCTGGATTTGTGGATCCTGTTCCTGTTTGCAGAATCTCATAAGCTCTGTCAGGCTGGATGAGGAGCATCTGATTCAGCTTATGATCACATGTCTCTTCAAGGTCAGGCTCAGGGCTACTCTAGGACATCCGAAAACTTGTCCCGAAGCCACTCCTAGTTTGTGTTGGCTGTGTTTCAGGTCATTGTCTTGTTAGAAGGTAAATATTTGACCCTCCTGAGCTGAACTCCTGATCTTCAGGTTTTTCTCAGTACTTTCATCCGTTCATCTTCTTTCGTGTAATTTTGACAAACATCCCGTTGTTGTTGTTGTTGTTGCAAAAAAAAAAAGAAGAAGAAAAAAACCCAAACCATCTCTGGATATTGTCCTGGTGTCTGGTTTCCTCCAGATGTAATGCTTAGCATTCGTTCCAGAGAGTTCAGTTTTGGTTTCCTCAGACCATTAAATCTGAGGAATTAGCCACTCTGACTCTTTCGGCAGGTTCTCCGTCTCCGTCGTAGTCACGTTCCTGATGAAATCCCCTGCCCCGTGCTCAGCTCGGCTGGACTCCAGCTCTACGCAGCATCTCGGAGGGTTTGCTCAGATGGACATGGATATATTTATGTTTGTCCGGTGACAACATTTGATCTCTGTCTCTTTCTGATTGAAAACAGGGCCGGATTTCAATAGGCCGTGTTTGCACATTCCACCAAACACACACACACACACACACACACACACACACACACACACACACACACACGCAGGGCTTCCAGAGGTCACCAGCTTTCACCCATCAGCAGTTTCAGATTGGTTCTACATTAATAAAACCACAACTGCAGCCACCACATTCTTTCGACTTTCCCATTTTTTCAGAGCTCCACTTCGACTCGTTCAGTAACACGACGCTGAAACCTCTGGCGCACCTCTGTGTCGTACTGCGCTGGAAACATCACGCACATCTGCATGTTTTATTAAAGTTTATTTAGTTTCTTCTTAAATTAAATCCTGGGGACATGGGGACATTTGGTTTTGGCAAAAAAAAAGGCTAAAACCTGCACACACACACACAGAGTAAGAAATATCATACACCATATGCCTATAATAAGCTGAATTGCACAGTGGTCAGCGTTCATCTGCAGAATATTAGCTATGGATATTTTATGACTTGGAGGTTTAGTCATCGGCCCGTACCTTACACAAGCCCTGTGTATCTGAAGGGGATTTCACGTGTGTGTGTGTGTGTGTGTGTGTGTGTGTGTGTATAATTATGACTATATGCAGGGTCATGCCACATTTCAGGTCTACACTTCTCACGGACCAACGGTCGTCATGCCAACGTGGTTCTGCTCGCGCCGCTGGTTCCAGAAAGTCGGCCCTTTTGACGAAGGAGGCAAGGTGAGTCTGAGGTTCGACCTAATCCTCGAGTTCCGACCCACGATCGCTTCTGGGCTTGTTGAGATCGGGCCTTAACGTTGCACGCCGAAGAACGCCATCCAGACCGCAAAAACGCTACATGCAAACGATGTAGGTCTTCACGAGACGCGCCACTTTCTGGCACCGTGATGGCGAGCTCGATGCGAGTAACAGCCGAACTAGAAGCACCTTGCATCCCTACCTCAGTGGGGTCAATGCAGCGCAGACGATTGTGAGAGCAAAACAGAATTCCAGTTATGACCAGGTGGTGGCCGGTCACGCTGTCGAACGTTTGGTCCCAGTCAAGCCTTGCTGAAATCAGTACAAGATGAACGATACAGCCGTGAGATAGCATCTCTGTCCTGAAGCTGTTTTATGATTACTCCGGTACAATGAGTGCAAAAAATACAACTTTTTATACCTCTAACACAAGCAGGAAATAACTACGCAGGTTTAATAATTTATCATGGGGTCAAAACGAGTTGAAACAACTAAACATTAGTTGGATTTAGATCATTTGAAAAAAAAAAAAATATATATATATATATATATATATATAATGAAACGTAGTAATGTTGGCTGTACTTCAGTAAAGTAATGCTGCGTTCACGGTGCACTGTAAATACTAATGCGCGAGTGGTAAGAACATCATTTTCCTCTTCTGCGAATTTGACATGCAAAGTTAGGAACAAAAACCAACACCTCCACAGAAGCTCATAAGCACCTACTTTACTGTTACAGTTACAGGCCTGAGGGGCTACTGGTTCTGTTCTACTGTAGTGAACGTTCTTCAAACGCTCACGCAGCACTTCGGCCTGAAATATCGAGTAACTGGTTCTGCTCGTTCAAGTAACTGGTTCTGCTCGCGCAACTGGTTCCAGAAAGTCAGACCTTCTTCAAACAGTGATTTGTATGGTCAGCGTGATCGGTTTAACCAAGTACTGTGACTCTATATTATGTGTATATATAGGGGGCAGTGGTGGCTTGACGGATGGTTAAGGCTCTGGGTTGCTGATTAGAAGGTCGAGGGTTCAAGCCCCAGCACTGCCAAGCTGCCACTGTTGGGCCCTTGAGCAAGGCCCTTAACCCTCTCTGCTCCAGGGGTGCTGTATCATGGCTGACCCTGCGCTCTGACCCCAGCTTCCTAACATGCTGGGGTATACGAAGAAAAAAAGAATTTCACTGTGCTGTAATGTGTATGTGATAAAGTTTAATAAAGATTAATAAAGTTATCATTATCATCATGTGATCTAAAGCTAATACTTTTATAAACTCATTTAAAAGTAGAGAAGCAGACCTTTACACTGAGCGGCCATGTTGATTCGACATGAAGGAACTGGTAGCTGAGAAGACTACTCCAAGTTGAGGAGTTGAAATTGCAAGTTGAGGGGCGTTTTGGTGGGTTTTACCCATTGTAAAGTGGGGAAATTACAAGTTTGAACCTGGTCTCGAACGCAGCATTGGCGTGTTTTTAACCTGCATTTCACCAGCACTGAAAACTCACCTGACATCCACTTCACTCTGGACAAATACGCCTTCCCATACAGCAGCCTGGTGAAAGAACGTGTTTTACTTCATTTAACTTCAATATAAATCGTGTTACGCGATGCTCCAGACACCCCCCCTCGCCGCCTGCCCCACCCCTCGGCAACTAATCACTTTCATCCGCAGACTGTTGGTTTTCACGACCGGCCTTGAGTCCAGAAACAGCTTCAGCCTTGACCAACCGTATCGAAGCCTTAACGCAAATGCCCTCAAGAGCGACACCATGTCAACCAATCGGAGCTTATTTTCCTTGCTCAAGCGCCTCCCACTTTCTCTGTCATTTCCTCAGGGGGTTCCGGAGGACTTGTTGTGGTTCTACCAGAGTCTTCGCCGGGGAGGTGGAGTGATCCGAGTGGACGAGTGTCTGCTGATTTATCGCTACCATGAGCATGCAGCAACACACTCTGTGCTAGAGTAAGTGCACACACACACACACACACACTCAGAGCTAAATGCAGCTTGACACCAAGACTAAATGCCATCACAAGGAGACATTTAAACCCTTAGCCATGACCTCGACTGAAAAAAGGTTCATGGTCAAGAGGTTTCTATTTTTCTGCCCTCCTCGGGGAATGTCTGACACTCGCCAGCTGGAAGGTTGTGAATTCAAGTCCCAGGACAGCCAGGCAGCCGAGGTGTGCCCCTCAGGCAAGGCCTAAAACCCTCAACTGCGCAGCTCTGTGCTACAATTACGTTGTGAATGTAAGTAGTCCCATTTAACAACGCTGTTTTCAACTAAAGCACATAACCTGGACTTTCCAACCCCTGACCTGGAAACACGAAAGTTCCTTGGAATTCCTCCTCGGAACGATCCCCTCAACCCTGAGTTTAGATTATGACGTCATATCAGCGGTAAATACAACACCACTTCTCTATTTTTTACATGAGCTTGTAGGAGTATTTCATGTAGGTGGTGTAAACATTTACCACTTAACTCAACGTTATCACTCATATCACTAACGCTAGCGCTTACAGCTTTACCCCTGACTGTTACAAAGCACTGACACTGGAGACTCCTTCCAGAAACATTACATAAACATAGTTTGTTAAATATCCTTATAGATGATCGTCTCTGAAACGGAGCATCGACCATCTGTCATTTCCATTCGTTTGTTTTATAGCATTGTGTTACTCCTCTTCTGCATGAGTACCGTATCTCTCACTTTTTTTAACTGCCAGCCGCTCTCTCTTTCTCTCTCTCTTTCTCTCTCTCGCTCTCTCTCTCTCTCGTTGGGAAAACGGTGAGATTTTCACACTGATTATCAGTTAGCCACAGTAAATCTGACCTACGGAATTTGAAACACTATCCCTGTACCCGTGTGTGTGTGTGTGTGTGTGTGAGAGAGAGAGTGAGAGCGAGAACGAGAGAGAGGCTGACCGAAGGGAAAGTAAACCTCTGGTTCTCCATGATGACTCACTGATGCTGGACACAAATGAACACTTTCACAATCAGTTGTATTATTCTCATTCTCTCTCTCTCTCTCTCTCTCTCTCTCTCTCTCTCTCTCTCTCTCTCTGTGTGTGTGTGTGTGTGGCGCCAAATAGAGAGCATGAAACATCTGTATCTCTGCAGATGATTATCTTTAACTAATACCATATGCTTCCTTTCATGTTCTTGCAGCAAACCAATTAAAAATAAGTCAGTAAGAATATAATAATAATAATAATAATAATAATAAAACACAAGGAAACCAGTGATCAGGCTTCGGTTCAGCTTGTGTGTAGGGATTGTCCTCGGTTCCTTTTTGGTGTCACATTCCAGCTCAAATGGACCAAGTGTCCAGGATCCATGAGCCAATCGTAGTACACGCTCCAGCTGAAAAACTTCTTACTCACGTTTTTAATAAATAATAATAAAATATCGGTATTGTACAGAAGTGGGTGATTTCCGCTGTTTTATATTCTTCTTTGTCTAGCATAAAAAAAATTCGCTAAAAAAAAATTAAAATGATTAAAATGAAAATCAAAAAGTTAAAATGATCATTTCAGTTGTCAATATTCAATATTTTCCGCCAGCAGCTACATTTAGTCATAACTGCTAACTAAACATTCTAAAGCTCTGCTCATTTTCTTCACCTCTACCTACAAACAGCAACAACAAAAAAAAACCTCTCTGTGGTCAAAGTTGTTTTGACATGCTAACTTTCCTAATGCGCCTCAGGAGTAACTATCTCGATTAGATAGATGGATGGATGGATAGATAGATAGGTTGATTGGATAGATAGGTAGATAGGGCCCATCGCAGGGCACAGTCGCACATACACTACGGATAATTTAGAGATGTCAAACAGCCCACAGCACATGTCCTTAGACTGGGGGAGGAAACCGGAGGACCCGGAGAAAACCCCAAAAGCACGGTTGGAACATGCAAACTCCACGCACACGGGGCAGGGTGGAGGTGGGATTCAAACCCCCAACCCCAGAGGCAAGAACGTGCGAACCACTAATCCACCGTGTCACCTAGTGAGGAATCCGAACAACGTGAATCCTTTCGGAATACCAGGAATATCCTCGGCATGACTGGCATCTTCACTCCTGCATGCTGAATCTGTGGCATTTGGAGGTCAGGTATTAAAAATGTCCTCCCATAACGTGTGTGTGTGTGTGTGTGTGTGTGTGTGTGTGTGTGTGTGTGTGGTCTTTTTGCACTCTGTTCCAAGGTCTAATGACTCCCTCAGTCGAAAGACTTGCGTAAAGGAAGTTTCTTTAAATAACCCGAAAGAGTGATCCTCCTCTTCCTCCTCTCCTTCATTTCCTTTTCTCCTCCTTCCTCAAAACAAATTTATTTGCTCATTCAAACTGTAATGAAGAGTTAGCTATGTGTAAGAGGACTCTAACTCTAGCTCTGGTGGATGTGCAGGGAAACCATCTGGAAACTCCGAGTGGACTTCCTGGAGGAGAGAGTGCTGGGACAATGGGATTCATTCACCGTGTGGAATGCTGGGAAACAGGGACGGAAACTGTACCGCAGCCTGGCATCCACCAATCAGAAGAAGGTACGAGTCAGTAGCTGTGAAAGAGCGCAGCTGCGAATCACAGGTTTATTATTTTTTGTTATGAATTGTTTTAATACATTATCGTCGTTTCTATAATATCGTTCACAGGGACGTGTACGTAAACGGATTAAAAAAAGAAACCGTGTGTTATGATTGATGTGGTGAAGTTTTCTGTAAAGAAGTGTTGAATTAACATTGATGGAAGGAGTCTCCAGTGTCGGTGCTTTGTGACAGTCAGAGGTCAAGCTCTAACTTACATTTGTCCAACGTCTTCAGGACAGGGTTTATAAATTCTGTTTTTTTGCAACATGAAAAGCTGCAGGTTTTTAAATATTTGCGTGTTCTTCCCGTGCTTTGGGGGTTTCCTCCGGGTACGCTAGTTTCCTCCCCAAGGCCAAATACATGCACTGTAGGCTGATTGGCATGTCCAAATTGTTCATAGTGTCTGTGTGTGTGTGTGTGTGTGTGTGTGTGTGTGTGTGTGAGTTTGTGAGGTCCTCATATTTATTGAAATACCTGAGGGGTGTGTGTGTGTGTGTGTGTGTGTGTGTGTGTGTGTGTGTGTGAGTTTTAATTTGTGGGGTCCTTATTAGTAAACCTGACAAATGTTTGTGTGTGTGTGTGTGTGTGTGTGTGTGCGTGTGTGCACGCAGGTGAAAGCATTCTGCGATGTAGACGAGAACAAAATTAAAAAAGGCTTCTACACATACGAGGAATCAACGGTAACATCACACACACGTAATTCTGTGTTTGTACGTTCTGTGTATTGTTACTGTATTACTGTAGCTTACAACCCAAAAGGAAATGAAAACAGACTGTCTATAAAAAAAGAAAAATGTTCCTTTATATGTTTCTTCATCTTCCTGACATTATGGGGACTTCAGAAGAGCCTTAAAACATGTCCGTGTTTTTCTTTTTCTTACAGGAACGTCCCAAACCCAGAATCCCTGTGCTGCACTACAGAGACTCATCACCTCCATTCATAGTGAGTGTTAAACTGGTGAGTACCGCGTGTGTGTGTGTGTGTGTGTGTGTGTGTGTGTGTGTGTCACTTGTCAGGTGTTCTGATCATTGTGAGGACCTAACAGAACAATTTAAATATTCCTTCTCTCTCTCTAGCTCCCACACATACACACGTAAAATAATCTATTCATTATGAGGATTTTAGAAAATGATTGAAACACACACACACACACACACACACACACACACACTTCTCAGGTAATCTATTCATTATGAGGACTGTACACACACACAGTGTTGTTTCTGAGTGACTATAAATGATGCTTGTTTTTTCCCTTATCCCAATGAGGCTCCTGTGGGACCAATTTCTGACCCACACACACACTCACACACACTCACTCACACACTGTGTGTCTCTCTCTCTCTCTCTCTCTCTCTCTCTCTCTCTGTCTGTCTCTCTCTCTGTAGGATATGACGGGCGGTGTGTTAGAGGAGACTCTGCTCTCTCTTGGTTTAAAGGAGGGAGTGGATTATTATCACTTCAACTGACTGATGAACAGATGACGGAGAAAAAGAATAAGTGAAGGTGTGACGGATGAAGATTGAATGACTGACAAAAGGAAAAGAGATGGAGAGAAGAGAGAGGGATATGGGACGTGTGTGTGTGTGTGTGTGTGTGAGAGAGAGAACTCGGTGTTACTGTATGTAGCTGATAAGTGCAGCGATTAGTGGGCAGCTCTCTGTGCTTTTATTGTTTACTTTTCTCTAAACCTCAAAACACTCATTCATCCTATTATCTCTGTGTGTGTGTGTGTGTGTGTGTGTGTGTGTGTGTGTGTGTCTGTGTGTGTGTGTTAGAGTGTTGAAAGACAGGAGTGTGGCCTTCATGGGTAGGACACAGACAGAGGAATGCGTATGTTGTGTTAAGACATTATCTGAGGTCAGCAGCCACGTTCCTCCCTGTGTGTGTGTGTGTGTGTGTGTGTGTGTGTGTGTGTGTGTTCAGCATGTGGAGAACTTAGGAAGCTGTTTGCTTTTTGCAATGTTAATTCAACTGCAATATTATTCAGTCAAATATTTATTGAATATTTGAATATTTATTGTGTGGTGTGTGTGAGCGCACGTGTGTGTGAGCGCGTGTGTGTGTGTGTGTGCGTTGTGTTTGCTCTTTGCAGCATTTCACTAAATTGTGTCATGTGGTGGAATGTGGTGACTCGGTTACGTCGCTGCTCCTTGTGCCATTTTCTCACGGGAAAAATTCAGCACCACCTGCTCCCGAGCTTTCACACACATACACACACTCCGAGAGACAGAGTGCTCAGGCGAGTGTGTGTCGGGTTATCAAATTAAAACATGGAAACAGCCCAAGTCCTCTCTCCAGTAGCTGTGATGATGTTTAGACCCAGAAGTGGTCCTCGAGTCCTGCTGCGTTTCAGCCTGATGTCTTTCATCACATACACAACTTCTTCTTTCTCCACGTACACAAGTGTATTTATTTATTTTGCCTGTTTATGTTTATAAGGTACTCGTTAATTAAGTAATGTAAAGCTTGATCTTTTATAAGAGACAATAAATATACAGTATTAACTTATTTACTCTTAATTCATTATTATTTATTCATGATTATTCTATTTGTATTATTCATTGTTTACTTTGTAATATAGTAATAAATGCTATATTTTTAATAAACATACAGTGGGGGGAAATAAGTATTGAACGTATCAATATTGTTTTCAGTAAATTTATTTCTAATGAGGTTATTCACATGAAATTTTCACCAGACATCAGGATTAACTCAAGAAATCCGGAAATATAAAGAATTCACAACATTAAAGTC
>JANDJT010000154.1:17777976-17788770 GCA_024331685.1 Stegophilus panzeri
TCTCTCTCTCTTGCTCTCTCTCTCTCATCTCTCTCTCTTGCTCTCTCATCTCTCTCTCTTTCTCTCTCTCTCTCTCTCTCTCTCTCTCTCTCTCTCTCTGTCTCTCTTGCTCTCTCTCTCACCTCTCTCTCTCTATCTCTCTGGCTCTCTCTCTTTCTCATCTCTCTCTCTTGCTCTTTCTCTCTCTCTCTCATCTCTCTCTCTCTCTCTATCTCATCTCTCTCTCTCTGTCTCTCTTGCTCTCTCTCACCTCTCTCTCTCTTTCTCATCTCTCTCTCTCTCTTTCACTCTCTCTCTCATATCTCTCCCTCTCTCTCTCTCACTCTCTATCTCATCTCTCTCTCTCATCTCTCTCTCTCTGTCTCTCTTGCTCTCTCTCTCACCTCTATCTCTGTCTCTCTCTCTTTCTCATCTCTCCCTCTCTCTTTCACTCTCTATCTCATCTCTCTCTCTCATCTCCCTCTCTCTCTTTCACTCTCTGTCTCATCTCTCTCTCTCACACTCTCTCTCTCATCTCTCTCTCTCTCTCATCTCTCTCTCTCTCATTTTCAGTTCAGCTTATCAGTTTTTTGTAATTAATGATTTATTTATCGGCTCGTCTGACTGCATTTGTAACACTTTAACAGAAGCCAAGGTCAGAGTAATGACGAGTGTTTCACATTCCTGTGTTTCCTGGAAAACTGTGTTGTTTTTTTTAGTGTGTTTGAGTTACTGGATCGTGATTGGTCAGATGGTGTTGATTTAATTTTCTAGAACAGCGGCTCTGACTGTAGCGCAGGTTTATATCTACACGCTCGTTCTAATACGTTGTTATCGTTTCTATAGAAACAGCTGGTTATCAGGGATGTGTACGGCAGACACTCCACATAAACATAAACGGGGGGGTTTGATCTTTGATTATGGTGTAGTTCTCTGTAGTTTAACATTGTTTTGCCGAGAAACACGTTGTGTGTGCTGTTATAGGAAAACTGTGACTTCACACAGTTACACAACACTACACACAGCATCTCATCCCTAAACACTCTGTTTCTGTCCGTCTCTGCAGTGGTCTGACTCACGAGGCTCACGCCCGGGATGTAGAGCAGGTGTACCTGCGTTGCTCTGAAGGTTCTCTCGAGTGGCTTTACCCCACCGGTGCCATCATCGTGAACCTCAGGCCCAACACATTTCCCGAAGCGGGTGCTGAAACGCGACTGAGCGCCTGCGTGAAGCCCCGGGCCGATTCTCGCGGAGCCAGCGTGTTCGTGGAGCGAGCGGGAGTGATGCGAATGCTGCTGAGCGAGGAAGAGCAGGCGGCCGGCCGAGTCCGCTGCTTTAGCCTCGACGAGGGCGCGCTGTTCGTTCAGGCTTCGACACACAGAGATATCAGCAAGAGGGTCACCGCCTTTCAGTACGAACTGATCAGAGGAGAGCGAGCGACAGCAGGAGAGACGCTTTCACCTACAGGTACACGCTTTTTTTTTTTTTTAAGTTGTATTTTCTACATTTGGTTATTGTTATTGCTGGCTTATTATTAGTCTAGATCAGTGGATCTCAAACTAGGGGGTGTTACCAGACGGCGCAAGGAGGAGGGGGGGTTGCATAGAAATTCTAGGACATTAATTTTTTGAAAATAAATGTGACCTGTATGTAAGTCGGGATCGTCGACCTTTGAACTATGAAGTACATAAAAATGAGAAATATTAATAAATCACTAAATTAATTAATTAAATCAGTTATACACCGCACACTAAGACACACGCCAAACAGAGACATCCGTTGATATAATAATTTAAAAATTGTTTAAAACCCAAGACTATTTCAAATGGAGAAGTTTTTAGATAGAGGACATAGCCTCTTAGCTGAGAAAGTTCATACAGAAGAGCCGAGCGTGAAACTTGCGAAACTTTGACGACTCTAGTGGGCCACAAAGGGATGCGCCCTACACAAGGAGAACCACTGGTCTAGGTTTAGTTGAGGAAAATTGTTAATTTTACTCAACTGAATGTTTTTTGTTTTGTTAAATTTCACCAAAATGTCATTTTCCTCCTGTTTCCTCCGTTTTCTGTTTGTTCCTGTTTATATAAGTTATTAAAGGAAAGTTTTTATTCCTTCTTAACCGGAACACTAGTCTGAACAATCAGTCGTGTTGTGATGAACGTTTGAGCTTTTCCGAGCAAGATACAGTCACAGGGCTGGAAAATATCCACAGTCTTTAAAAGTTATTAAAGAGTCCAGTGTGTGGCGATTAAATGGGTTTGTGTTTTCTACAGGAGAAATCATTTACATTACATTTACGGCATTTTTGGCAGACACCATTATCCAGGGCGACTTACATTTATCTCATTTATACAGCTGAGCAGAGAGGGTTAAGGGCCTTGCTCAAGGGCCCAACAGTGGTAGCTTGGCAGTGCTGGGGCTTGAACTTCTGACCTTCTGATCAGTAACCCAGTTCCTTTAACCACTGATCCACCAAATCAGCGGTTGGTCAATCAGATTGCGTCTTTATGTAAAAGTGGGCATGTTTATGAAGAAAATGTACCGGACTTTAGAGCAAAACTGGACGTTTGGTTTGTGAAACTACTCTTCTGACTCCCAATCGCCTTATTAGGATATTAAAATGCCAAAAAAAAGTCAAACGTGTGTGTCTAACACGGTATACAACAACTGTTTAAATGTAACAGAGTTACAGAAAGTTCGGGATATTTCAGACTGATTTCGGTTTCTCCGTTTTTACCGCTGTACTTGACTTCCTCGTAAACTGTAATGCGGAGGTCAGTCGTCAAACCCGACAAGTTCACTAGTCGGATAGAAATTTCCACTTGAGGGCGTGTTTTCTTTGGTTCTTCCCGGTTGGAGGTTGGGAATTTACGAGGGTTACAGCCTCGCCGAATGCAGCATAAATATAAATACAAGGTTTGTTTTGTTATATTTAAGGAGCTCGCAGACTTTCCGTCTTTGATGTGTATTTGCGAGCTGATTGCTGTCCGTCTGCGTCCCTGTGTTTTGTCTTGTGGCGAACGGTCTGATAACGACTCCGGTCACGCTGATTAACTCCACACCCAACTGATGTGAGAGGTGAAAGATTCGGGGGGGGGATGTGCTAGAAATGATCAAAGAGAGATGGGGGGCGGGTTGGAAAGAAAGAAGGAGCCGTGGACTAGACAGAGCACTGAAAAACGACCCCCACATACACACACACACACACACACACACACACACACACACACCCCTCCAACTTTCATGTTCTTAGTGACATAAAAAAATAAACAGTGTAATCAGAAGGTCGAGCTCGGGTCAGGTCGGCCTCTCTCGCTGCCAATCACGGCGTCACGTTACACGTGAGCGCCCGCTTTGTTTTATTAAACGTGATTGGTTAAACAGCGCGTCCGATTGGTTTTGATTGGTCGGCTTGTTACAGATGTAATGAAAGACAGCTTTGTATGGAGCCAGCGGGGTTAAAATGTCGTGTTTACTCCAAATCTGGAATTAAAACAGTGAGACAAAAGTGTACTGCTGTATAAGTCTGTTACTATAGAAACGATAACGTATTAGAACGAGTGTATTAATATAAACCTGTGATGTGCAGCTGCACTACTGTCAGAGCCGCTGTTATAGAAAATTAATCAACACCTTCTGACCAATCACAATCCAGAATTCAGCAGCACTGTGGTGTAAGTCAAGTAAGTAAATTTGGTTAGAAAAGTCTATTTAGAGTGAGAGTGTGTGTGTGTGTGTGTGTGTGTGTGTGTGTAGACACAGAAGAGTATGTAAAATTGTAGGTATTTAAAATTCAAACTGAATCAGACACTAATGCACTGTGTATTTTGTGAAAAAAAATGTTGTATTTGTGAAAGGTAACACACACACACACACACACACACACACACACACACACTGACCCCTGTAACCAATGGTTAGTAAAAGAAGTGGGGGGTTGCAAAGGGGGAGTCTCTGAAGTGTAACTCTATCTGTGTGTGTGTGTGTGTGTGTGTGTATGTGTGTGTGTGTGTGCTGACTTGCATTAGTCTTGGTACTTCACACCTTTCCAGAGTCCCTGTTCCCTATTCTGACTAAATGCTTAGACACACACGTACGTACACACACACACACACACACACATACAGGGAGTGAGAAAAACACTACTCTCTATGGGGTTAAAAAAGCAGTACACCCCTTTCCAAACCCTCTTCCTGTAAACACCCCAGGATTGGGATATCTCTCACACACACACACACACACACACACACACACACACAGCAGGGTTGGGGTAGGGTGTTGAAAACAGGGGGAAAGGAAGGATGGAGGGAGTAGAAGTGCAGGATGAATGATGGAGCAGTGTGGAAAGAGGTGTGTGTGTGTGTGAAGGATGAATGAGTGGAAAGATCAGAAGTGAGACAGGAAACACAGAGTTTGCAGGAAATCACCGCCACGTGGCGTCTCCCAACTCACGCCAAAAAATATCAAAAGCTAAATGTATAAGAGGAATATAGACGTTTTAAGTTTTAAACAGATTAAATATAATAAAACCCAAATATAATTCCGTTCAGTTTCAGGTACTCGACGCCAGTCGTCAAAAAAAGTCTTCAACTTTGTCGTTTTTTGTTTTTTTTTGTTTTTTTTTGAATGTTAAAGTTCTTATATCTAGTATCTTGCACAGCAGTGTAACGTTTCTAATAATTGTTCCCGTGTAGTCGTGATACGGTTAAAGTTCACACAGATTACCCATCAGGAAATGAGGAAATGATGGAAGGCGGTCGAGTTGAAATCATTTATACTCCGAAGCTCATTTACACAGCAGTAAAACTCATTCCAAACCGAATCCATAAATTACCACGAATAAGACTAGCCGTTCAATGTGGACAAAAAGTAATGGCACCTTATAAACGGCTGTGTGTTGTTTGTTTTTAAATCCCACAATACTGAAGATGCAACTAAACAAATCACGCCTTCAGTATTACAAGGTCATTTCTGAATTAAGAATGAATCGGAGATAGAACCTTATAAAGGCAAGGTTACGAAATCTATAACATTAGAGAGAGAGAGGGAGAGAGAGAGAGATTGAGGTTAACATTAGCATGTGTAGAATATAATGCTTGTGTTAGCTGAACTATCATTAACGGTCATGTGATCACTGCTGATTTTACATTAGAGTCTTGATGGTACTGTGTGTGGGCAGGTTTTCATATCTTGGTGGAGACCAAATGTCCCCAAACAGGACAGGAATATCGGAAAGTTTTGACCTTGTGGGCGCTGGTCCCCACTACGTAAACAGCCACTGTTATTTATAAACACTAAAAACAAACACTTTTGGTTTTCTTCAGCGTTTCCAAAAGTCTTCGTTTTTGAGGGTCGGAAACGCCGGAGTAGTATGACGTAACCATAGCAACAGTTATGCGTTTTAAAACGAAAACACACTAGTGTAAACAGGGCCTGAGGTTAAGGTCAGGGTTAGAGTTAGATGTAGCACAGCATTAATTAGACGCATCTTTAAGTCAACAGAAAGTCCTCACAAGCATATTAAGACAAACACGTGTGTGTGTGTGTGTGTGTGTGTGTGTGTGTTGCAGATCCGTGTACACCCTGCACTGACGATGAGATTCTCATGGCTGTCTGCACCAGTGACTTCGGTATGATATCGTTTCTTCACTCCATCTTCTCACCTCTTTTTCTCACGTGATCTACTCCATCTTTTTTTCTCTCTTTTTTCCAGTGTTTTTCTCGTGTGTAACGTGTAGAGTTCTTTTCTTCTTCTTCTTCTTTTGCTCAGTCAGGTCTCAGCGTTGACCTCTTGTTGTCCCTGGCCTCATCGACACAGATCAGTTTAATGTTAAAGCTACAGCGTTGTTATGGCAGCAGGTGACGACTGTAGCCATTGTCAAAGAAAAAAAAAGAAAAAAAAAGGATACTTTAGTTAATAAAAGTTCAAAACAAAACAAAACTCTTAAGAGAATTACGCTAACTATGCGTTTTGTTGTTGAAATGATAAAGATTTTGATTTTGTTGGCACTAAAACCATTGTGCTGGTATGTTACTGCTAGCCACACCCCCGAAACAACATCGGTTCCTGTTGGTTCCACTCTGCATTAGATATTTAAAAACTGTCCAACTGGAACCTGCCAAGAACGTATGGACGAGGGTCTTATGTGTACCTGCACACATAAACCCTAACTCTCTGTTGTTTTCTCTCTTTATCTCAGTGGTGAGAGGCAGCATCGAGTCAGTCGGGGACGACGATGATGACGAGCAGCAGGCCTCAGTGTTGGTGTCAGTGAGTCGCCTGTATCGGCAAAAGCGACGTGTTTTCGA
Organism: Stegophilus panzeri; assembly: GCA_024331685.1. Lineage (NCBI taxonomy): Eukaryota > Metazoa > Chordata > Actinopteri > Siluriformes > Trichomycteridae > Stegophilus > Stegophilus panzeri. The sequence goes on from JANDJT010000154.1 coordinate 17,784,265, forward strand.
GGGACGAGGGCGCAGCCGGTGGTCAGGACGCATACGGGTCCCACAGCGTTGTGCCATCCAGGTGGAGCAGGGATCGGATTCAGGGGTGGGACAGTGGGCGGGGCTGGAGGAGTTTCTGTTCACGGGAGCCGTGAGGTTCGGCGAGGCGCGGCTCGGCTGCGCTCTTCAATATCGAGACTTTTTACTGATGTACCGGGCCGCCGTGGAATCAGGACGTAACCCCTGCCACATGGACGTGAACTGAGAACACAGACGGGATCGCGTGTACAATCAGTTTTGTTGTCAATGAAAGACCCGCTCCAAATTTATGATCTTTGATTCCTACAAAGATGAAGCTGTTTTTTTTTTTTTTTTGGGGGGGGGGGTTTGAACGGCACACTGTGTGTTGTGTCTAGCTGTTCAGAGCCGATATGAAGGATCGAAAGACTCAAAACCTGAGACTGAGTGTGTATTATTAGAGCTTTTCTGCCGAACATTGTGTTACGTCACAGCTCGATACCGTAAAAACATATACATTTTTTTGCAATACTCATTTTCAGTTTCTCATCAAGGTACAAAATGTCCTCAGTTTTCACTAAGATTTAAGTATTGACCCCCTGGCTGTCATCATGAGCAATACTTCAGCCTGTGAGGTAAAATGGACGACAGCACGACAGAATTTTTTAATGTTTCAAAAAGAATCCATTTCTGAATTTTTATGCAGTATTAACTAATCATGTTGGCATTTAGGTCAATATTCAAACATTTTTAGTGGCCCCTTTTTATTAACTGCAGCTCTAGTAGAGTCTGGATGAGCAAATATAACAACTTCCATCTCAACTTTATTCAAATGTAGGGAAGTCCATCATTTAATAGCCCAGAGACAATCAAAGAGAAGTTGCAAGGAGAGATTTTCAGGAGCATGAAATAGGTCAAAATTCAACTGTATAGGACCCACAATGGAGCCCTGAGGTACACCGCTCTGTTTTTTGGTTCCAGAACTTGTCAAATTTGCTTAGTAATTTACTAATCATGCTAACCGTTAGTCATCACAACCAAGGCGTGACATGACATGGACAGTCCTCGGTTAGAGCTGTACCGTGCCACAGTGTTCAGAGGAAAAACGTGTGTGTGTGTGTGTGTGTGTGTGTGTGTGTGTGTTGGTGTGTGTGAGATCTCTTATACATGTGTATACCTGGGCTGTCATAACAACACATCCTGTACGATTCCAGCTAGGTCTGAGTCCGCTATGGAAAGGTTTTAATTTGATCAGTAATGAAAAATACATGCAATTCTGAAATGTTTCATTTCTTCCAGAAACAGTGTGCCCTTATTGGCCACGACTGCGAGATCGAATTGATCTCGGATTTAAACATATATCCTAGACAAAGATCAATCCGAGAACCGATCGAGTAAACGGTTTCTGAGAGTCGGCTGAACCCGAGAGTCATGTATGACCTTGTGTTTAAGAGCAGATGATGGGAAACAGTGCCGGTGGTTCAGGATGTCGTGTGTCTCATGGTGTCGTGTCGGTCCTGCTGTACAGCGAGAGGACTTTTGTCGCTGCTTTTGTTAGAAAGCTTTCTGTATAGTTCAGTCGATTCTTCTGACTGAGTTTTAAGTTCTTTATTGTTTGTGCATATAGGTGTGTGTGTGTGTGTGTGTGAGAGTGTTTGTACAGGTTTTTCTTCCTCTCAGGCAGTGTGAATAAAACACTTTCAAAAACTAAAAGTGTCAAATTCGTATCTGTGTGGAAGCTGTATTATTCGCTCTCTCGTGGGGCAAAACTGTTGGCACCCACAGAGAAAGTGCATTGTTATGTATATATGCGTATTGGGACTGTAATGTTACTGTCCGTATGGGTGTATTAAAGTACAGCTCATTGTGTGTGTGTGTGTGTGTGTGTGTGTGAGAGAGAAAGAGAGAGAGAGAGTACACAAATGAAATTCCCACACATTGACCTCAAAAGGCGTTTTTGTTTTTATCCATGCGCTAATGAGACCTGAACAAAAGGAAGCAGGAATGTGCATGTGAGTGAGTGAGTGAGTGTGTGTGTGTGTGTGTGTGTGTGTGTGTGTGTGTTTTTTTTCAAAAGGATTCAGTGTCATGATTAGTCATGTGTTTTGTGTATTAAGGCTATCATTTAAGTTTAAACAACATTTTTCAGAAGAGAGCCCAAAGAGTTTTCACATGCTGGGATAGGTATAGGTCGTTACACAACATACCGACACTAAACACAATCGACACACATCATAAACATCGTTACGATGTCTTTGATCCTTTTAGATGGCAGGGAAGACGAAGACATAAGCCTCCGTGAGGACGGCTGTGTTCTAAAATTTTTCTATTTTGGGTATTAGTGGTAGTCCTACTGACAAGCCTTATGTATTGTTGTTGTGTTGTTCATAGCATGAATGTGTAAAAATAACTGAAGGATATTTTTTTTTTTAATTATTGGAAACTATTTCATACACGTATGTAAAAATGTTTTTTTTGTTGTTTTTTTCTTCCCCTCAAAATTACATTCGTATCCTCATTCGTGACCACTCTCTCAGAACTAGCCTGCACTGACTGAATTTAAAATAAATTCAAAAGACTTATTCTTTGCGGACTCGACATGCCAATTTTTTAATAAATTATAATACTCTTGAAAACTTTGCATTTCTAAATTAATGTACTGAGTGAATGAAACAATGATTTACTCTTAGTATCTAAAAATAATAATAATAATAAAAGACACTCACTGACTCCACCTACTGGTGTAATGATGTAACTTACGGCAAGGGTCAGTGAACGAATCAGTGAACGAATCTTTTTGGCAGCACACGAATGTTCAGTTCAGGACAGAACTATACGTGTTTGAGGATTTTTCTCAGCATGTGCCACGCCTAATAGTTAATGCAGTTTTAACATCTAAATAGATTTTGTAACAAACGTGTAATGCTATTTTGATCATCACAAGAAGATTTTAATTGAACAGTTAAATGACTGATAATGGGATAATCAACAACTTTTGGAAGGAAAATGTCAATGAGTCGTTTGGAATCGGAAAGAGACGACTCTTGAGTCAAATGATTTTGACTCACTGAAAGAAAAAAGACGAATTCCCATCGCTAATACAAACAGGCTGAACTAAGTACAAACTAGAACAAATCAGGATCGTTATCATTGTTCACGCTCGTGTGTGTGTGTGTGTGTGTGTGTGTGTGTGTGTCCTGCTTGGTCTCTAGCCTCAACAAGATGCCTTGTGAGTCGTTTGTGAGCCCCTACTTTTTATTGGATTAAAAATGCTAATAAATGTATGAGCACGAGTTTAACTGAACATTATAGTTCATGTAATTTTATCAAGCTCACCTAAAACAAACAAACAAACAAACAAAACAAACAAACAAAAACAAAAGAAATCCGCCTGAGAAAAGGAGAGTATAGTGAATCTGACTCGCTCTCATGCGGTGGTATTTGATTCTGCACGTCTCGCGCGAAAACACACAACGCCAGTTTCAGCGCGTGAACCAAAATGGCGGACCGGAAGTATAAAAGTGTGTTCAATTTGTTTGTGTGCATCCTTTTCCTTGACTTGAAATAAAAAATATTTAATAAAAAAATGTGATAAAAAAAAAAACCCTGTATATATTCAGTATCTTGCACTTCGCTGCAAAATTAAGATAACTAGCTGCCAAATCGAATGAGCTAGCTAGCTAAGAGAGACACACCTGGTTGCAGTGTAGTCACTAGCTCAGGGATAATTACCTCAGTGCACACTTTGTTCGTTCTCCTGCTCGAACACATCATGTTTAGTTTTCTTTTAAGATAACTCATAAATGTAAGTCATCTATAATCTAGCAGTTATTAGTCATTAATATTCTAGCTCAGCGAAGTTACCTCAGCGAGTGCTGATTAGCATTAGTGTTAGCATCAGAGGAATTCCCACTCAGGTGTACTTCTCCATTTTAACTGAAAGGATGAGTTAGAAACACAGCAGAAAGAAAGATCTGATAATGACAGAACTCTCATCCAGTTTGGTTGAAGAACCAGTTTAACCCATGAACTGAAAAGTAGTACCCACATCTCTCTCTCTCTCTCTCTCTCTCTCTCTCTCTCTCTCTCAGTCTTCAGTCTTCTTCCCTATACGAAGGTTTAAGGAAAATTGATTATTCCAGTTGAGCCACAATGCTAAACTATGCACATTTATTTAAATACTACTCTGAGGAAAATAGGCAATTTTATTCATCTCAACACTGTGTCTACTTGAATAGGATTTAGATTTACTCTCTTTCTAAACCTTTTGATTTTTTCCATCCAGTCCACACCGTTATGCCAAAAATCCACACCTCTTCTACAGAGCAGTCAGTAGAGGAACTGTTTTGATCACTATATGCTGTTGTGTTAAATGTAAATTTTGTAGAGGAAATTTTCTCTGACCACAGAACAGACAAACAGTAGTGATGCGATAAATGGTAAATGGCGCACTTATATAGCGCTTTTATCTAAAGCGCTTTACACTGTGTCTCATTCACCCATTCACAC
>JANDJT010000154.1:17797666-17818983 GCA_024331685.1 Stegophilus panzeri
AGTTATGATTGATGTAATTGTAATTGTAGATATCATGAGCTATGCTTGGTCTTCTGTAGATAAATGTGAGTTACAAATGATCTCCTGTAGATTTTGGTTATGATTGTTATAAGGCTGTTGATTGGTCACTTGGACTTAATGGGATTAATCACACTCATTTTAATTAAACTATGTAAAATGTCATTAAATGTAACTATAAATGGACAAAAAATACGATGTGTTCTATGAATATATGAAAATATATGAATGAGCAAGTGCTCCTAATAAAGTGGACAATACCTGTATATTTATAAAAATGTAAACCTGTCTGAAACACACTTTTAATTCAGTTAACTGGATTAATGCACTAACCCACCTAACACTGATATATAAAGTGAAAGTGTGTGTTGGGGTGTGTGTGCTGCTTAAATTTCTGTTTGCTCAGCCACACACACACACACACACACACCTCCAAAGCATCTGTGTGTATTAAATAATCTCAAGACAAATGGAGATGGTTATAAGACACAGTACACACACACACACACACACACACACACAGGTCATGGCTTCATTCCAAATCCACGGATTGAGGAAGTGGCCTGAACTCCTGGCTTTTAGCTTTGTTGCTGATTCTTACATTAATGCACCACTAGATGGCACTCAAGTTTCCTGTTGTAGTTCAGCAATGAATAAGAGACCTGTGAATAAATGCTGACCTGTGCATGTTGCAATGCTAGTTCTGAGCACTCATTAAAATTCTTAAAAAGGTTGATTCTTCTGTGTTCCCTGTTTACTTCATTTACAACAGTTAGAGTCAGCTCATGACCAGCAGTTTTTCACTCCTACAGTGAACCTTAAATAATCACCATGAACCCATCACAGCTTGTTTTTGGTAACTATTATCATGAACAACTTCCTGTATTCCTCAGAGCTGCATGGATCTGAACACTGGTGTGTGCTGTTATAGTAAAATACTGAGTGACAGCAGACCCACAAGAGTCTTATACATCTTATACCACAGCAGTTTGTCATTGATTACTTTGTTGTATTGTTTTTTTTTTTTGTTCGTTTGTTTGTTTTTTTTGTTATGAATAAAAATCCCAACAGTTTCTGAAATACCTCAAACCACTCCACCTTTGCACCACCCACTGTGCCACGGTCAAGGTCACTGAAATCACATTTTTCCACATTCTGGTATTTGACATAAACGTTAACTGAAGCTCTTGACCTGTATCTGCACGGGTGTGCGAGTTGCTCAGCTGCCCCATCATTGTACAGTCGTCTGAACGAGCAGGCGGAGGCCTACAGCTGTTCCTAATAAAGTGGCCAGCGAGTGTATGAACACACATAGATTCGATTCGGTGCTTCTTTTAGCAAAGTGGGTAAAGCAGCAACTTAATTATCGGTGTGAACACTGTGTCACAGCTGAAACGATACTCTAAACCGATTCCTTATTTCTACAGCCGAGCCACAATGCTAAACTATAAACGTTTAAACAACTACTCTGAGGGAAATAAGCGATCTCTTCCATTGCAGTTACTTTTACCTTGTACGTTTTCACGAGTAACATTATTTCTACTTGGGCAGTAAGCGGAAGGACTGTTTTTATCAGCGCGCACTGTTGTGTTAAATGTAAATTTTCTCATTTACAAAATGGAGTGCGTTCGCACGAGCGTAGCTGGACACAGGACGCTGTTTGTGCGCGTTTATCTGTAAATCTAAGGCATTTGCATTTAAAACCATGGTGTATTTATTTTTAACGGAGCGAAGCAGCTTCCACTGCAGTTTCCAATGAAGTTTCTGTTTCTGTTTGCAAGCAAACAAATCAACAGGTCACACATTCAAATGCATAAAGTTATTATGGGTGTAAAATATCTTCCTTAAAATAGTAAGTATGTTGAGCATGTAAACACAACTATTAGGGATTTTTAATGTTTATTTATTTATTTATTTTATTCGAACCTAGTGTAACATTTGTAGGCTGTAAGTGAGTGTATGTATGCGCAAATAATAATTTTTTTTTTTTACTGGTCTAGTACTAGTGCAATGAAAATAGGACGTTAACTAAAACAAAAATCCAGGCATTATTAGAAAGTGGTGATGCCGAGTAAAATAATTTTCTATAACATAGCGTTTTATGACTATGATTTTTATTGTAAATTTTTTGTAACTTCGTCGTTTAAAGAATCGCATCAATTTTCATACTGACACGTAGCATAGTGTATGTTATATAATATAAATACGTTGCATTTGCGTAAAGGCTGCAAGTACAAAGCTTTTATTTATTCATTTTTCCCACATTTTCTACACAAATTCTTAACACGCTTTATTGACATACAGTATGATTTTACTTGATTGTACTGTTACTTTTATGTCTTATATTTGCATAATGAAACTCCACAGTGATGAAGACAAGTTAGCTGGGGTTTTTTTTTTTTATTATTTATTTAATAGTTTTCCATTTTTATGATGTATAATTCTTCAAATATTAAACATCTTCAAATGGATGGGTTGTGTGACATTTTTATAATCCCCTATAACATTCTTAAAATAAATACAATATACTTATACAGTATATGACTATATGACGAGAATATGACTTATGTCCAGATGGTATAGGCCTTTTACTACAAAAATGATCAAATAAACTCTATAAAAAATTAAACCAAGAAGTACAAAATTCCCTTTCCGTAAAATACCCAAGAGAAATAATAGAAATGCAGAAAGAAAATAAATAAATAAAACAAAATAAAAAATAAAATACACTATTCATTCTATAGGTGGCTTTCAGCTGTTTCATTTTTTTTTTTTCTGCATCTAATTTTGGCCGAAACTTTGGAGTTTTACTTCCAAAAATATGTATAATGTTGATATTTCTACTGTAAGAAAACAAACCAATTGAATCATAATGACATAGAAATGTTTATTTTTTACTTTTTATTTTTTTTACTTGTTATTCCTTTATATAGCTTGTATACATTGGAACAAAAATACTGTTTAAGAAAATTCATGATATCTATTATTTATGGCCATTTGCCCAAAAGGTTAAGGACCCTGATCTAACTTGTTTTGAGGAGCTTCTTCAACATTAAATGTAGCTATAAGTGGAAAAAAAAAAAAGTGTAACGTGACGTTATACAATTACTAGCCGATTGCTTTGGTCTTAGAGGAATAAATAAATAAATAAGTCTGGGGCACACGGTTATAGAAAAATACAGCTATTTCATTCTTTACTTAAGATTCATGTATAATAAAATATCCCATTTACTAACAACACAAATGTAGCATCTTTCCTCACAAGATATATTATTAACGTATATTAACGTAACATTTTCTCAGTTGTTCTGTGAATCTTCAGGTTGTGCCCTGACACTCCGGGGGGTTGTTACTGGATTGTTGGAGAGACAGAAAGCACACAGAACCTTTCTGTACTTCCGCCTGATCTGGAAATAGAGAAAGCGAGGCCAAAGTAGTCAATTATAAGTTTAGAAGTTTAGACCTCCTACAACATGGGGCACCAAATGTAAAAAAAAAAAAAAAAGACCTTTTCTTGAACATTTGAGGCCGTTCGCATTACATTTAGAGAGTGATTCGAAGGTTCACTGTGAAATCTGAGTATAAATCTAAATGTAAATGGTAGAAATAAATCTAAATGTTGAATGTAAATATGGAATGTTTAATACAGTTTACTGTAAATGTAGAAGTAAATGTTTCATTCATACACTAATTGACCCCGCCCTCACGGAGAGTACGTCACGGGTCCCAGACGAGCGTCCTGAATTAGCATAAACATTTCTGCACATTGTAGAAAGGTCTACACTGTGTATTTAAAATTCCCCTTTGTTTGCTGAAATTGGTTTTAATTTAATCACGATTATTTGCTTCAAAACAGCATCTTGGTGGCCAGAGGTTGTTTTTTTAAAGCATCCCAGAAACGCCACCGGTGGACTCAGGTTTTACATCCTCAACATTGCTCCAAAACTAGCATAGTAACATTTACATTTAACATTTAGAATTTTGCCTGAAACTTAAAGCTGGTATTTGACACGACTCATTATCAAAAAACTCAACTTTTTACATTTGGTGCTCATACTACAAGCTTAACATCCCGCCTTCAGAACAAGCCTTTAGAGCATTAATTTGTACATGGAATGTAAATACTTTAAAAGTTTATCCCATTTTAACATTTTTTTTCCTCCTCAATTATATGTAATGCCATTGTACCAGAGTAGGCGAGACAGGTGAAAAGACATTAAATGAGAAGACAGGTAAGTGTCTCTCAGGTGAGTGCTGACCTCTTGGTTGAGAAGGCAGTGGACAAGGAAGATGAGCGTGCCCTGCTGGGAGTTGAGCAACTGGAAAGCGTGGTATAAAACCCCATCCTTGCTGGGGATGTACAGGAGTATCCAGTAGCACATGAGAACGATAAACTGGGTCAGGCTTCTAAACATCAGACACATTAAGAGATTCCTATAAGAGGTGTTACTCATTTGTAAGACTTTGTTCTTCAGGTGTTTAAGAGTGAAGATCATGATGATGAGAAGGTAAGCGATCAGGTTTACCTGCACAGGGAAAATGAAAATAAAATACACACCTGGTAGTTAACTTGTGAGAGAGATTTACCCCTCTGGATTTCACACCTGCTACTAGCTTCAATCAGATAAACGGTTTAAAAAAAACGACTTACAGTAACAGTGAAAAGAACAGGACCTGCAAAAATAAAGATCACACTTTTGTCCTCGTTTATCCAGCATCTACAGAGAGAAAAATACATAGTACATGTTCATAAATAATGCTGTAAGAAACACTGTATGGTGCTGTTATAGTAAAATAGTGAGTCACGGGTTGGTGTGATGATGCAGAGTTACTGTTACCACCCTGACGTTAATTCGTTTCCTATATATGTTATATATGTTTTATATAAGAATATATGTTTTTATATATTTATATATATTATATAAGAATATATATTTATATATTAAATATATTTATATAAGAATATATGTTTTATTTCTATTATGCACTGGAGACTCTATATGCTATATGCCCAATAATACGCGGTATGCCCAAAAGTATGTGGACATCTGACCATGGCAACCAGATGTGCTTGCTGAACATTTCTTTCCAAAACCATGGGCATTACTATGGAGTTGGTCCCCAGTTTTGGCTCGAGCAGCCTCCACTCTTTTGGGAAGGTTTTCCTCTAGGTTTGGAGCGTGGCTGTGGGGATTTATGTTCATTCAGCCACAACAGCGTTAGTGATGTTAGGTAGTGAAGTCAGGGCTCTGTGCAGGACACTCGAGTTCTTCCACTCCAACTCTGGCAAACTGTGCCTTCATGGAGCTCGCTCTGTGCACAGAGGCATTCTCATACTGGACTATGTCTGGGCCCCTTAGTTCCAACGAAGAGACATCTTAATGCTACAGCGCACAAAGACATTCTATACAATCGTGCGATTCTGACTTTACGGCAGCCGTTTGGGGAAGAACCGCATGTATATGGATGTGATGGTCAGCTGTCCACATACTTCTGGCCATGCAGTGTATAAACCTGTGATTTGCAGCTGCACTACTGTCAAAGCTGAAGGCACACTCACTCTTCATCGATGTAACCCTCAGGAAAGCGTACACTAGACATGCCCAGAACTCCCAAAGGAACAAGGTATCCAATCACAGTTAACCATCTCCAGCTAAGCACCTCCTCCAGGTTTGATCTGATCTCTGACAGGTTCTTCACAAAGATGTAGAGCAGCACAGCTTCAATGAACATCCATACAAAAACAGACATTAAAAAGAACCACTGGACACCAGCCAGCGCTGCACGCCGTGGCTAGAGAGAGAGAGAGAGAGAGAGAGAGAGAGAGAGAGAGAGAACCTTAGGGAACAGATAGATCTTAATTCTCATCAGCTAACAGTGTATGTAAGAAATAAAACAATTGTGGTGTGCCATTACAGTTATATCAACAACATTGGTGTGATAAAGTGAAGTTATTGTCACTATAGCAACTTATCTCCGAGCGTTTTATTCCCCTTAAACCACAGGAATTTGCATACTATTCCATTTCCTTCTTAATTAAAGAATGAAACATCACAGTTTATATATTTACAGTCACATTTTATGTTGGGAAACATTTGTGAACCAAGTTATAGCAGCTATACTACATGGACAAAAGGACCATCACACCCATATGCAGGTCTTCCCCAAACTGGTGCTACACTTGGAAGTATATATTTGTCTTGAAATGCATTGTATGCTTTAGAACTACAATTTCCTTCACTTGAACTAAAATGTTCAAACCTGTTCTAGCATGACAGTGCCCTTGTGCACAAAGTGAGGTCCAAAAGACTAGTTTTGCCAAGGTCGAGGCCTGCAAGCCAGAGCCCAGACCTCAATCCCACTGAACACCTTGTCTTCTTCTTCTCGCCCCAACATGAGTGTCCAACCTCACTACTGCTCTTGTGGCGGAATTCCCACAGCCACGGAATACCCACAGCCACACTCCAAAATCAGGTGGAACGCCTTCCCAGAAGAGTGGAGGCTGTTATAGCAGGACCAATTCTATATTTATATGCATCGTTTTGGAATGGGATTTTCACCAAACACATATAGGTGTGATAGTCATACTTTCAGCCATATTGTTATAATCAGTCGTTCCCTCACCATCCTCTAATTTATTCTCTCATATGAAAACAAATGCAAGCATAAACTTCACTCTGAAGATGGAGAAATGTTATTATATATATATATATATATATTTAAATACCTCTGACTATTATAAAGTGCTAACACTGGAGATCCCTTATATAAATGTTAAATAAACATCTCCTTACTATATAAACTGTATCAACAACAATATGCATTTTGAATCCGTTTATGTGGAGCATCTGTGAATGAGCTTTTACTCTAGAAATGATAACGTATTAGAACAGGTGCATGAATATGAACCTGATTTGCAGCTACATTACTGTCAGAGCTGTCGTTATAGGCAAATAATCAACACATTCTGATCATTCAGAATACAGAATTCAACAGTGTGGGGAATAACGATGTGATAAAACTCACCAGGGCATGTATTTGGGCCAGGAAAAGAGTTTTGATCAGACTGAGAAGGTGAAACAGCAGAAGGTTTATGCACAGGTTTATCAAAGCTGCGTTGGTCACTGGGTTCCGAGAATTAAAGCTGAATGTCAGTATGGACAAGCTCAGGAATACGAGTCCCACTATTATCGCCACTGCAATGAGCATGTTCATGAGATGGTCACTCTGCAGAGAAACAGTGCAGCGACAATAAAGTGCTGGTGCTGAGGTAGAGGTATGTATAGTAAGAGAACGTCTCTAGAGAGTCTCTAGAGCTTTTTATCTGATCACCTGTAAGTGAATACTCATTATTTCATTTCAACTGCAATATATATAACAACTATATCAATGTACAAATATTTATAGACCTGACTGTATATACTATATTGCCAAAAAGTATGTGGACACCTAACCATCACACCCATATGTGGTTCTTCCCCAAACTGTCACCACAAAACTGGAAGCCCACAATTGTATAGAATGTCTTTGTACTCTGTAGCTTTAAAATTTCCCTTCACTGGAACTAAGAGGACCAAACACTGTTCCAGCATGATGATGCCCATGTGCACAAGGTGAGCTCCATGAAGATGTGGTGTGTGAAGGTTGGAAGAACTCGAGTGTCCTGCACAGAGCCTTGACCTCAACCTCACTGAACACCTTTGGGATGAACTGGAACTGGAGCCTCCTCAACATTCCAACATCAGTACCTGACCTTAACCCCACTGAACACCTTTGGGATAAACTGGAACATTGACTGCACCCTAGACCTCCTCACTCCTCAACATCACTGCCTGATCTCACTAATGCTCTTGTAGCTGAATGAACACAAATCCCCACAGCCATGCCCCAAAATCTACATTATATGGATTGATCAGCTAATGTGTCTAGATAACATTTATTAACTAGCTAACACTGGTAATAGACAATCTCGTTGGTGACACTGACTGACTCACTGAAATATCTTACTAAAAAAGCATCAGGTTCATTTCATCCTACATTCTAGAGAAGATACTCCAATAGTTGAATGAAAAAGAGTTGGATTTTCCAACTGGATCATTTAGGTGAGAGGAGAGACATTGTCCCTGGTAGATAGAAGAGATTAATTACCCATCTTCTTCGCAAGTAATGGGAAAAGATTGTGAGATCGAGTTGGAAGCTGGTGTTACAGTTGCTATAGCGGTCTATGGCAGTGACTTCATTTTTAGAAGCTAAGATAATCAAAAAAGTATGACCACTTGGGCTATGAAAATTCAGAACATGCAAATGCATTGCTTAAAAGAAGTTTTCTCATGCGACTTCAAATAACTCAAAAATATTAAGCTGCAATCTTTAAATACATCCCACCTGATTTTTCACAAGTATTTTTATACCGCTTCAAACCATACCGTTTCTACAGTATGATATATGTACCACTGCGTATGTATAAATATTGATCTCTTACCCTGCATGGGTCAGTCTGCATGATGAGAGCAAAGGTAGACAGGCGATCACAAGAGCACACGGTGTGAGAACTGTTAGTCTGTATAATTCTACAACTTTTTACAAGCCATGCGTTGTTCTTCCAGCACACACAGGAGAGAATGCCTTCAGGGTCTAAGTCCTAGCCGGTGGGAAAATGAGAAAAGTAAACACAAAAGGTGATTATTAAACACTTTTTAAAAGAAAATTCTGTTCAGTTATTCAAGACAATGAACTTACACTCATGTGTTTGAAGGTAAAGTTAACTGGCTTGTTGAGGCTTGTGTTGGCGGTTTTGGGAAGCAAAGCTGATACCACAGTGGACATCATGGTTTTACTTGTGTTTGTATTTGTCTTAAAGAGGGTAGGTTTGAAGACGTTTGTCATGTTGGTGTAACTCATGAAGGCCACTGCAGCTGATCCTGAAGTTACAATAAAGTTGAAATTAATAAAAAGAAAACGAAGATAAAAATGAAAATTTATGAGAATCCTTCAGCTTTTAAACCAAGGTGGTTTTATAGTAAACAATAAATGGTCTGTACTTATATAGCGCTTTTTTTTTTAACCTTTTTGTTCTACAAAGTGCTTTACACTGGTTCTCATTCACCCATTCTCTCTCTCTCACACACACACACACACACACACACACACACACACACACACACACACACACACACACACACACACACACACCAAAGGTAGCAGAGCTGCCATGCAAGGTGCTAGCTTGCCATCAGGAGCAGATTGGGGTTCAGTGTCTTGCCCAAGGACACTTCAGCACATGGGCTGGGAATTGAACCACCAAACCCTATGATTAGTGGACAACCTGCTCTAATACCTGAGCCAAATCTACCCCCTAGTGATGCACCATTCTAAGTGGTTGCTCAGCTATGTTATGGTATGCACCTTTCTTTTTATAAGAACATAGTTGCCTGTCTATCATGTAAAACTTTATTCGGGACATGGACACTTAGGGCTTCCGAGAGTTTGTTTTGGACTCTTAAGACAGATATTAAAAAATCATGTTAATATTTAGCCAGACACAATATTAAAATGAGGTAAGATTACTACCGTACCATTGTTGTTCTTTGAAATTCCGACAAGATCAATATCCATAGAAGTGTTTCTGGTACTAAATTGAGGAATTTCACTCGAGGACTCATTGAGTCCAACCACCATGAATACTTGAACATCTAGAAAGATATAAAATTAGTTAAAATTATAAAAGTTCTAGTTCTCTTCAGTCAGGAATTTAGTTTCTTATCGGCATCATCAATGTTTAAAAACGTAGCTACAAATTACAAACAGCTTTTCCTACCAAAATTTTGGAGAGACATGGTGATGTTGCTGTAGGTGTCTCTTTTCCTCACCAGCGTAGACACCAATTGCGCCGTTATATTCAATAGATAATCTCCATAGGACCTTAGATATTTTTGGTCAGGAACATTGACTACCACACGAGTCGTAAGATTCATTATGATGCTCAAATAGTTTTTCACAATCTATCCAACAGTCAGAGAGAGACACAGAATTCAAATGAAATGGACAGGCTGGTTCCTGCCTAAAAAAAAACTCCACTTGACAACATTCACAATTAGGACATAACAGAACCATATATGTCTCACCTTTTCTGGTAATTCTTCAGGTATGTTATCAGGAATTTGAAACAGGAAGTTCTTTGCGCACGGTTCTGTCAAATAACCCTAGATAAAAATCGTTATTTCTGTGAGCACTAATACGCCATTAGAATAAATTTACACAAGTACTTTACTTCTTTCATTTCAATGCATCAAAAATATAATGTTGAAATTTTACATTTACTTTCAATTCTGCCCCAATTTTTTATGTGTCATGTAAGCAATTAAATGAAAACGCATTGACAAAATGTTTGCGAACTTTCCCGCCAGCAAATCCTTTTCATTATACAGTATGTCTTATAACTTCTAGTTTAACTTCTAGTGTTAAATTATAATGCACAGCTTTTGTTTCATCATATACTTCTATGACTCATCATAAACACTTTCATTAGGTTTCACTTATTGTACATGTTGAATATTTTAATCAATTGTAAATATTTATACATATATATTTATATGTGTATGTGCAGTAGGTATGCAGGTGTCTTACAATGCATGGATCAATCTGCATGATGAGCATGATGGTACCCAGGTGACTGCATGAGCATACAGTATGACTGCTGTTGGTCTCTGTGACATTACAGTATTTTACTTTCCATGTGTTTTCATGCCAGTTCATACAGAAGAGAATGTTTTCAGGAGCTAACTCCTACCCAACAGAAAAAGAAGAAAGAATAAACAGTCTGCAAAGTTATTCATTCACTCATTCATCTTAACCAGAACTTTATAATGGTGGGGGTCTCGAAGTGGGAACACGGGGTGCTAGACAGGAATACACCCTGCTCATCACATAATTATATACACCTAGGGGTAATTCACCTGCTGGTATGTTTTTCTGAAGTACCTGTAACCAAATGTACATGGGGTTGCTCAGGATTGAACCCTGGACCCTGAAGCTGCAAGGCACCAACACTACCTGGGCCACCATGCCACCCCAAACCAAACACGATTATATATAAAATAATATTCTGAAACATACAGTGGGGTCCAAATGTCTGAAACCAACATTGAAAATGTGGGATTTAATTTTTTTTTTTTCATTTCAAATTGGAAATAAATAAAAGGTTGTAGAATTTTGAAGTATTTATAACAAAGAAAGTAAATGTTGAATAAACTGAATATTTAATATTCTGCACTATTTCTAGATTCCTATTTATATGTAAGCACATTTGTGATATTGGCCATGTTAAATGCTTTGTACAAAAGATCAGATTTTCTGCAGGTTTAATCTCTTCTATTGAAGCATATGTTCAGACGACACGCCAATGGATTTCATTTAAAATGGATCATAAAGTTTTATACAAACTTGTGGAGTCCGTGCAGCTTGAGTGCACACTGTCGTTAAAGCAAAAAGGGGACGAACGTGATACTAAGATACTCTGAAATTCATGGAAATATTTGAAAGTTTTCACTCAAGTTGTTGTAAATAATATCATTTGTAATAAAAATCGTTGTATACGATTAGAAAAAGAATGCCAAGTAGAAGAATTCCTGCTGTATGTAACAACATTTTAAAGAACAAGTAACTTACTTTGATGTGTTTCAGAGTGAAGTTGACGGGTTCACTGAGCCCCGTGTTTTTGGGAAGTGTTTTGGGAAGTGTTGCAGACACAACCATGGACATCACAATTTTATGTGTGTTTGTAAATGTAGTGAAGTTATGTTCTAGGATGTCTGACATATTGGTGTAGCTCATGAAGGCCACAGCAGCTGACCCTGAAATACATTAAGTTTGATGTTTAATTTACAAGAGAAAATCTATATAAATACAATATAATTACTTTTTTTAAGTCCTTCTGGAATTTTAATCGTTTACAGAGTATTTTTGTGGAAGGAATTTTAAATGATATGTTGCCAGAGCAGATTCTCGACTGAAAGGGGGGGGGGGGGGGTATATATGGATGCTCTAGAACTCTGAGATGTTGGGCTACTGCTCTAGACAGCCAGGCACTAAACATCTCTGAGTTAAATGTAAGCGTGTACAATCTAGTTGTGGCTGGATAAAAGTCTGGGTAAAAGGAAAATCCATAAGCTGAAGAAGGAACTCTTGGTAGGCTTCAGAAACGTATGAATAATGTACTTATGGGATCATAAACCTGTAGCAGGATCTCTGTATTTATGTCCTGGATCTCTGAGTGTGATGTGCACTGATGTATGCTTGATTCTATCTTAAGAATATTCTGATTTGGGGATCTCAAAGATATTGAGGTAGTCTACAGTGCAAGAAGCAATGGGACTGGTATAGCAGCAGCGGTAAAATGGTTGGGATGTGCAAGAGAATGGAAGGATCTTTCAGACTGTAAAGGAAAGGCAAGGAGGAGTGCAGACGATGGGTGAAAAAGCTGCGAATGAAGGGCAGAGTAAAAGCGGGATGATGGGTAGAATTTTGCAGTCATCTAAAAACGAAAATAAGTGGCTTATAAGGACCGCAGAAAGGGATCCTGGGATGCAGGGAAAGGACAGCATCAGACTGTATGAAAATTAACATAAAAAAAAAAACAAGGCAATCGTAACAGCTTTGTTTTCTTTAAATGCATGCATGTAACTGTGACATAATCACTGGAAGAACTTGTTAAAAAAAGAAGACAATAGTTTGTTCCAGGGAAGTAAAAAAAAAATAAAAAAAAATGGGAAACTGGAGATATTTTTCTAATGTTATTTTTCCTGACATTTTTTTTAAACAAGTTGGACTCTGGGATTACTCTGCTGACAACATGTCTAATCCTTCTTGGTACTAGGGGAAGTGGTATCTCAGGGGTTAAGACGTTGGATTTCTGATCAGAAGGTTGTGAGTTCAAATCCCAGCACTGCCAGTCTTCCACCGCTGGCCCCTTGAGTAAGGCCCTTAACCCTCAACTGCTCAGTTGTATGAATGAGATAAATCTAAGTCGCTCTGGATAAGGGTGTCTGCCAAATACCATCAATGTAATGTAATGTAATTGTAAATGTACCAATTTGTATACCTCAAACACAAACAAACTTCAGATATGAAGGAACCTATTGAAGAAAAAATATTTCAGACATTTAACCTTGCTTCACTTTGGCCCTGTTTGCCCTGTCTGCAATAATAATTCCATATAAATTCTACAAACATTCAACCACTCGTTCTTGAGATATCGTGCTAATGAGAATCTCAAACAGACTGATGCATGGACAACCCAAAAAATGAACCTAGTGGCAGAGGGATAAAAATAAAATCAGGGTAATTTTTGCACACTTATCACTATGCTAATCTTTAGCATAGCTTTCAGAGTTTCTGCATGCTAATTCTGTTTGCAGGATTGAGAGAAAGCACAGGTGTGACCTGTATGGCTGAATAATTGTAAAACCTGTAAATATAAAATGCATTTTGCTTTAGAGGTGTTTCAGATTGTTAAGAGCAGTAAATGTTGGGAGCACAGAGACCGGAAAAAAAAAACGTTACCCACTACCACTCACGTAAAGCTGGATTGCAGTTGATGCAGTGCTCATAAAGATATTATCGTTTATATGCCTCCACCTATAGGTGGGGAGAGGGGCAATTCACAACCTGTTGAAAGCCACATGCACATTTTTGAGGCTAGAAGCCTAAAAGCTTGTGCTTTCAGAATCAACAGGTAACATGATTGGCATGGCTTTGCACTAAATGGTTGGACAGAGGTGATCTACATCTTCATTTAATTATTTTCTACTATGTAAAGAAGCAGGGGAACACAGCGATGAAGAAAGACTGTGAAGAAATCACTGATGGCACCTTCAAATGGGGGACATTCAACCAGATGCAATATTAAAGATATAAAGTTTGCTACTATACCCTTGTTTTCATTTGAAATCTTAATGAGATTGATATCCATAGTGGCACTGCTGGTGATAAGTGTAGGGGTTTTGTTCAAGCTGAAATGAGGTCCGACCATGAAAACTCGAACCTCTGGAGAGAAATAAATCAGGAGTGTTTGTCCGTGTTCAATAATAAATAAGCATAAACAAAATCGCCAAGAAGATGACGTAAGAAGGACATGGTTTGTATAAAGATAGATAAATGTGAGCATATAAGATGCACCATATAGGTGTAGTGCTATATAATTTACTAGCAGGTTCCAGACCTAAATTATGGAGAGTGATGTTTGTGGAATCGTAGTTATCTGTTTTCTTCACCAGTGCAGATGCAAGTTTCTCAGTGACATTCATCAAAACATTTCCATAAGAGTTTTGCTTGTATTGGTTCATAACACGAGCTGTTAGATTCATTATTGTGGTCAGATATCTTTCCACAGTCTAGCAGACAGACAGACAGAGAGATTCCCATGAGTACATGACATGACATGAAATGACCACACTGTCCATAAAAGCATTTATGTTCACAATTAGAAAATAACAGCATCAGACTCTTCTCACCTCTTGTGGTAAGTCTTGAGCTATGTTATACTGACTTTGGTTCAGGAAGGCCATTGCACACTGGACTGTCAACTTAAACTAGAGGAAAACAATAGTTAGTTTTGCTAGCATTCTTTTGAGAGGTGGGAACAAATTGGCGAACCAAGATGAAACCCACATGAACACTGTTAGAACATGTGAAACTCCACACCGTTCAGCACCACTGCACCACCAGTTATCTGTATATGCATGTATATAAGTTTATAGAGTTATCTTACCCTGCATGGGTCAGTCTGACTGATGAGGGCAAGTGTAGTCAGGCGATTACAAGAGCACACAGTCATTGTACTATTGGTCTGTGTGAGGGAACACGTGTCCCATGTGTTCGTCTCCCAGTCCATACAGGAGAGAAAGGCCTCAGGGTCTAATGGCTAGAAAGTCACAAGATAGAAAAATGATAGAAATTGCAATAAATAATAATAATAATAATAATAATAATAATAATAATAATAATAATAATAAAAAAAATAATAATAACAATAAAAATAATAACTGTGATGTGTGTGAGTGTGAATTTGGCTGGTATGGTGAGGTCTGTATTGGTGGTTTCTAGAAGTGCTGCTGACACCACGGCGGACATAATGGTGGTATTCATTGCGCTGGTAACTGTGTTGAAGAAGCTGGGTTTAAGGATGTCTGTCATGTTGGTGTAGCTCATGAAGGCAACCGCAGCTGATCTTGAAACTGAAAATTTGGTTTCTTTAATTCACTTGCAATGTTACGCTATCACGTTGCATGAAAAAATAAAACAAAAAAAACTACACATAGTGCATGCATATAATATATATGTACTGTATATACACATATACGTACATATTAGAGAATTAAACCTACCCAATACAGGGGAAAAAAAATAATAACACATTTTTTTCTGATATGGTTGGATTTCATTCAAATGAACTTATAATTACAACAACAACAAAAAAATACACTTTTATAACTTTTGAACCTGGAAAGACTCTTCTCTTCTCTCTTCTTATGCTGAGCAACATGAATACTGCTGTTTTCTTGCCATTGCTCCAAAATGGAAATTATATATTATACATGACCAAGCACAGTTTTTATTTTGTGGTGTATGTTTTTCCTGTAGATTATTTTTTGATTTTATTATTTTTTGGTTTGAGTGTTAAGCATTCATTAAAGTAATTATATCCACACAAAGGATTCAGGGGGGAGGGCTCAACATCAGGAGGGTAGTAAGGTGGCAACAGTCTATTTCCATAACAGGGTTACCATAGAGACCACCGTGTGTCCTTTGAACATCTTTTAATCAAGTCCATCAAGCTTTGAAGTACTACAAAAAGTGCTCTGACTAGAAATGATCTGGCTACACCTTTAGAGAAGAAAAAATGGACAATCCAGGGACAATTGGAAAGGTTACTACTGTACCGTTGTTCATCTGTGGAAGCTGTGTGAGGTTGACAGCCACAGATACATAATTGAGTCTGGGTCTATAATACCCGTTGGGATAAAATCCAATCATAAACACTTGGACCTCTGGAAAGATATAAATCAATATCAGTGCTCAGTATCAGTGTTCAAAACCTATATTGATGAAGCATTTTCACATCTCCACCCCTGGATATTGTAGAAATGTACGTGCAGTGTTACACAGTCTGCATACCTAAATTCTTGACAACGATTTTGATCTTCTTGGTGTCTGTTTTCGTCCACACTGCGGACACCAGTTGTTTATTTACATCCAACACAGCTTTTCTAAAGGAGTTTAGATTATTTTGGTCAGGAATGCTGTTCGTCAAATTTGTTGCAAGAGTCATTATTGTGTTTAGATAATCTTCCAAGACCTACGCAACCAGAGCCAAAGAGACGCCAATGACTACATATTCAAATGTAACTCAAATCATGGCAATATATATTTGTATTTACATTTATATTCACAGTAAAGAAATAATAACACCAAATATCCCTCACTTCCTGAGATAATTCATCTGGTATGCAGTTCTTAATATTATCAAGGTAGTCTGTTGCACACTCTGCTGTGAGATTAGCCTAGAAGAAGAAGGAGAAAAAAAAAATCAGCAAACAATGAATGAATGAATGAATGAATTAATGAATTAATTAATCAATGGTTTCTTTTATATTATTATTCATTTTCATTTATTAATTCAATTAACCAAGGAATTTGTTATTTTCTCCACAGAGAGTGTATATAAAGAACTAAAACATACCTGGCAATTTTCAGGCAATGTCCCGCAGTCTGAAAAGAAAACATCCGCACAAGAATTATAATCCTGTAAATCTTCTCTAAAGATATCTAAAAAGTCAAGCTTTATGTATTTGTTTATTTATTTATTTATTTATTTATTTATTTATTTATTTATTTTCAATCATACTGCTGGTTCTCAGAATAGACAAGACAAATCCTTTATTGAGACAAGGAACACATGAGAATCATCTGTTCATCTCTATCAACTGGAATCCTACACCGAGTACACAGGGTGGTGTGGTGATGAGGAGTTGCTGTTACCACAACAGCTGGACTTACGTACAGACTGACCTGGGCCTTTGGTGAAAGGGCCCCAAATTATTAGAAACCTATGAATAAATATTTAGGCTTTCAGTCCAGTCACTGGAATATTTTCAAAGACATACTGTTGCTATTTCATCCAATACTTTGCTGAAATATGTGTTTTGATCTGGTTAGTTGTTCAGAAACTGCTGATCTCCTGAGATTTTCACACACAACATTCTCTATAGACAGAATAGTGCAAAAAAACCCAACCCAAAACATCCGCTAAGCGGCAGTTCTGTACACAGAAATGGCTTGTTGATGAGAGAGGTTACCAACATCAAGAGTTCCTGTGTGATTTTTATGTATTTTAATACATATCCTATTGGGTTAAAGATAACCCAACTTTTGAGTTGACTTTGGTACTACTACTATTATTATTATTATTATTATTATTATTATTATTATTATTATTATTAGGGGGCCAAGCACCGAAGGACCACAGGCACACTACTGTTATTCTATGTTTTCTTCTTCTTCTTCTTCTTCTTCTTCTTCTTCTTCAGTGCACCCTGACATCAATTTCTGCCTAATTAGATTTTCCACCATCTTGGATTGTGTCAAAAACTGTTTTTTCGCTACTCCTCCTATAAATTTTGTCAAATCATCACCAAATTTGGCACACATCATCCGCAGAGTAATTCTCAAAAAATTTATCAAAATAATTTTGAATATTCCAAACAATTTGCCCGTAATGGGCCAATGAATCTGACAGTAAAGTTGCAGATCAGGAAATGAGGCTATCTCAGTTATGTCTTTGCACACCGACACAAAACTTGAAAAATTAATCTTCAGGACCATGACCTGAGGCTACGCAACAAATTTCATGCCAGCACCACCTACTGGTCAAAAGTAAAAAGTAACTTGCTGAAAAATGCTTACATCTAACTGCCGTGTTTGCTACTCCTCCTCCAAATATTGTCCAATCTTCACCAAATTTGGCTCACATCATTTTGAGATCTGTCCGAATAAAAGTTATCAAAGGAATATTGATATTCAAACCTTCCTCCTGTAACACACTGGCAAATGCAAAAAACTGAAAGTGAAGCTGTATCTCAGCAACAACCTTGCACACTACAAATCTTTGTAGGCTATCTCAGGACCATCCCATGAGGCTACACAACAAATTTTGTGACAGTGGCACCTACTGATAAAAAGTTACAATAACATGCTAACAATGTATCCATCTATGCACCATTTTTTGCCTCTCCAAATTTTGTCCAAATCTTCACCACATTTGGCTCATATCATCTTGAGAACTTTGTTATCAAAAGTTATCAAAGGAACTCTGATATTCAAAACTTTTCTCCCATGAAATACTGGCAAATGTGTGAAACTACAATTCATTCTTTAATCCTTTTGCCTGTAGTTATGGCTCTGCTTTCCTGTGATTGCTTATGCAACAACTGTAGTGTGTCTGTGAATGTGCGGCTCACTGGGTCTGGGTGTTTGGCCCCCAAAATTTAGCTTTTATTATTATTATTATTATTATTATTATTATTATTATTGGCATAGAACTATCTTTTCAAAATATACTTTGTTTTTGCTGCAATTTTAGGAGTGCAGCAGTATATTTACAAACCATCACAAATTTAACTAGAAGTTTAAATATGAGCTTATATGCACTCATTATCTCCACAGAGTGTAGCTAGCCTATCATTACCAAGTGCTCTATCATATCATTACCAAGTGCTCTATATCATAACATCATGTCTAAACAGTGATTAATAGCAAATTGCAGATGTTATTCATGAAAACATACAGTAACAGAGCAATAAGCTAATAAAAACAACATTTGTTATAACCTCATGTGTGAATCTTGGCTCAACAAAGATGTCCTTAAACAATTTGATTCCAGATTCAGTCCAATTTATTGTTTATTTGAAACTTTTAAACATTCAAATTTTATCTTTGCATGCCCAACACCAAATATGAAATACGAATGTGATTCTGTTTCTTTAGAAGAGATACACAATATGGCCAAAAGTTTGTGTACCCAAGACCATCACACCCATATGTCCTTGTTGAACGTCCTATTCCAGATTTATTCACACTGTTATAATGCGCTCCACTCTTCTGGGAAGGATTTCCACTAGATTTTGGGGCGTGGCTGTGGGGATTTGTGTTCATTCAGCTACAAGAGCATTAGTGAGGTTGAGGTCAGGTTAGGGTTAGGATTAGGAGGCTACAGTTCCAGTTCAATCCAAACCCAATGGTGCTCAGTGGGGTTGTGGTCAGTGCTTTGTGCAGGACACTCACGTTCTTCCACCTTCTTCCAACCTTCACACACATTGTCTTCATGGTGAACAGGTTTGGGCTACTTAATTCCTGTGAAGGGAAACTCTAATGCTACAGCATACAAAGTCATTCTATACAGTGTTGTGGTTAGAGTTTGTGATGGTCAAGTGTCCACATACTTTTGGCCATATAATGCATGTTTTTGACTTAATCCACAGTTTGTCATTTTGGTTTTTAGAATATAGTTTTTAGTTTGGTTTACTTACTGAAATATGAAGCAGCACATGTTGTAAATGTTGTTAGTAACAGAAGAGTAGCTTCTGGAGGAGAGACACATGAATGAATTGTATTAGTATCTATTATACACATCCTGCTCTTACCTTCCATTGTCCAATAAATGAGTATTTAGTATGTTAAGAAGATATATAATACATAGAATTATTCAAATGGACTAAATTTAATCGTAAAATGAGGGGACAAAAAAAAAAAAAAAAAATCATCATCCATTGGGATACTGCTACTTCTTGTTCTTTTACTACTTATTATTCATTAAACAAAAAAAAAAAACCCTTTTATAAATAGCAATGATGACAACAACAACAACAACACCAATAATAATGTCAATAAATATCATTACATTCACATACATAACAATACACAAATCAGTCATCTTTTCTATGCAAGGAGACACCGACCCATTCCTAACACCACACACTGTTATGTCTAACAGTAAAATACTCACTTTTTAATAGCAGAATCATTTTTCTATTTATTTTAGGTGAAGAGTCCTGGATAGTCCATGAAAAAATTCTTGTTGACAGAGAACGTAAATACGAGTGTGGCCATCCAACTGGAGCTGAATATGAAAATTCCTCTTCGTATGTGTACATATCTGCAAACCATAATCATTTGCATTTGGCATTTAAAATGTGTGTGCCTCATTGTTAGTGTTGCACTAACATCGTTAAAGCATTTGCCTATACATTACATTTACATTAGAGCTGCAGGATATGGATAAAAAAAAAGTTACATGAGGTAAACTTTTAGTACGTTGCACACAGACTGACTCGCCAGCAGAATTCGACTCCGCTTCACATGCATGCACATTACTGATGCTGATGTTCACCTCAAAATCATTCATTTCATCGAACCCTGGTTCTGAAGTATGTCCCTTTTTGTTTCCATCAGGGCTGGATTTAGCATGTCTTGATTAAGTGTGCAGTC
This sequence comes from Stegophilus panzeri, assembly GCA_024331685.1. NCBI lineage: Eukaryota > Metazoa > Chordata > Actinopteri > Siluriformes > Trichomycteridae > Stegophilus > Stegophilus panzeri. The sequence continues at coordinate 17,818,226 of JANDJT010000154.1, forward strand.
AAAATGATGAGGACAATACAGGAATCTTCACAGACACAGGCACCCCAACGACCTCCTCCCCCTCCACCAGCTCATTAATTACATCAAGCCAGGTGAGACAGGAGCTATCCAAGCTCCGAATCAACAAATCTATGGGCCCAGACAACATCAACCCCAGGCTGCTTAAGGTGTGTGTCACACAGCTTGCAGATGTGTTTCAACATCTCTTCAATCTTTCCCTAAGTCTGAAAAAGGTTCCCGAACAGTGGAAGACCTCCTGCATTGTTCCGGTGCCCAAGAAAGGTCATCCCAGTACCTCAAATGACTACAGACCTGTGGTGCTGACCTCACATGTCATGAAGACCTTTGAGAGACTGCTCCTGAGGCACCTGAAGCTGATCGTAAGTGACTCCCTTGATCCGCTGCAGTTTGCATACCGGACCCAAATCGGCGTGGACAATGCAATCATCTACCTACTGCATAGGGCTTACTCACACCTGGAGAGGCCAGGAAGCACCTCTAGTGCATTTAACACCATCCGGCTGCCCCTGCTTGCAGAAAAGCTCTGGGACATGCGGGTAGACCACGACATGGTGGCCTGGATCATGTATTATCTCACCAGCAGACCACAGTACATCCGACTGCAGGGCAGCCTGTCAGATGTGGTGATGTGCAACACCGGCGCACCTCAAGGAACTGTGTTTTCACCCTTTCTATTCACCATATACACCTCTGACTTTAGCTACAACTCTGGTACATGCCACCTCCAGAGATTCTCT
>JANDJT010000154.1:17819083-17835733 GCA_024331685.1 Stegophilus panzeri
GAAAGGTTGAGTCGCTGACAGGTCTGAGGTCTGGTAGGAGGGGGGAGGAGATGGAGCCGAATCAAATCTATTAAAAAACTGATTTAATTCATTTGCCCTGTCACGGTCACTGGATACAAGGCCCCTCCCATTGTCTTTGTTCTGACCTGAAATTGTTTTCAGTCTCCTCCAGACCTCCCTCATGTTGTTCTGTTGAAGGTGCTCCTCCAACTTTTTTCTGTAGCTGTCCTTTCCTTTCCTTATCGCCCCTCTGAGCTGTTTTTGAAACCTCCTCAGCTCATCTTTGTCCCCCAATCTGAACAGTCTCTTTTTTTTCCTTTAACAGAGCTTTGAGCTCTGGAGTCACCCAGGGTTTGTTGTTGGAAAAACACAGAACCTTCTTCTTAGGCACGGTGTTCTCCATACAGAAGTTAAGGTAGTCTGTTACACAGTGAGTGAGACTGTCAATGTCCTCTCCATGCGAACTACAGAGCATTTCCCAGTCTGTAGAATCAAAACAGTCTCTTAGTGCCTCACTGGTCTCCTCAGACCATTTTCTCACATAGCTTTTGATTGGAGGTTGTTTATTCACTAAAGGAATGTAGACAGGCAGAAGATGGACCAGGTTGTGATCTGAGCGGCCAAGCGGGGGGGAAGGGGTGAAGAACTGTATGCATCTTTTGTGCTTGCATACAGCAAATCCAATGTTTTATTGCCCCTAGTGTGGCATTTAACATACTGTGTGAAAGTGGGGAGAGTTGAGGACAGGGAAGCATGATTAAAGTCCCCGGAGATGAGAAGGAGGGACTGTGGGTGCGATGTCTGCAGCTGTGACACAACAGTGTGAAGTAGCTCACATGCTGCTGTAGCATCAGCTGAGGGGGGGATGTAGACAGTTATCACGATGATGTGCGAGAACTCCCTTGGCAGGTAATATGGCTAGCAACTCAATATCCTTAGTGGACCGCTGCTCTTTAACCCTGATATGCCCAGGATTACACCATCTCTCATTCACAAACATCGCTATTCCCCCACCCTTACTCTTGCCGCTCTCCTTTGCTTTCCTGTCCGCTCTCACAAGTTGAAATCCGTCCAGTGTAACCAGTGAATCTGTACTGAGATCGTTTAACCGTGTCTCCGTGAAGCACATGATGCTACACTCCCGGTTCTCCCTCTGCAACCTGGTTAGCGCCGTTAGCTCTTCCATCTTATTGGAGAGAGATCTCACATTCCCCATAATAACGGACGGAATGAATGGTTTGTACCGTCTTTTTCTCTCCCGGCGTTTAAGTCCAGCTCTGCTTACCCTTCTCCTCCTAATTTCCTCGGGGATAACCGGTCTTTCTGTATGAAGTATCCTGGTGTTGCTCACTGCTAACAGCTGCTCCCTAGTGTAAACAATAGAGCCGTGGGCGAATGGGTCTCCCAGTGCGGAACGGTACAGTCCAACAAATACAAAAAAAATATTGCTAACCTCCACATTTGTGTATCCATATCTGCATACGTAATGACGAAGATTAGTGTAGAAAAAAACACGAAGAAAGCAAAAAAAAACAAGGGAAATATACTAAACTTAACCGAAAAAGATCAGAGCTGCTGCAATAGGCTGCCACTCGCGTGGCGCCTACTCTTGAGGTGACTATTGTTTGTGCACAAGTGCATTTAGTATTTTCAATACATTGCATGTAGGCAATAATTAACATAATATAGATTCTCCAAACCGATGAAGCCAAAGATGATAACTGAGAGGTCATTTTGGGTAAATTCATATGCTGCTTTCAGTGTTCTCAAAGTTTTATGTGTTCAAATCTGTCTACTAGAAATATTATATATTTCATACTTTTTCTTTCGCATTTTTAAACACGTGATCCATGCTTGATTGTTTTCATTTTAGAAAGAATTGTTTACATTTTGTTGGGCAGTTCACTTCATTAAAACTTGTTTGATGGCTTAAGTGGATTCTTGTTATTCTTTTTCTTTGAGGTTATGTTTCCTCGGAGAGCTACTTTTTCACCAAAAGGGAAATCAAATATCATTTTAAATACCAACATGGCATAATCCTGATCATATTGTGGATCATGATCCACAAAAAATTGCAACATGATCATTTAGGCAGATCACCTACTCCTTTTTGAACATGCCAAAAGATTACAAAAAGTCATTTGATTTAACAGTCATTGACCCAACCCTTTAAAGGGGAAACATTTAGCCAGACACAACATTTAACATGTAATGCTACTTCTGCACCTTGGTTATTCTCTGATAACCCAGTGAGATCGATATTCAGAGATGCATGGCTTGTGAAGAACGTGGGTATTTTTCTCAAGTTGACATTAGGTCCAGCTACAATCATTTGAACCTCTGGAAAGATATAAATAAAGAGTCAGCTGTGTTCTACCCATATTTTTTTAGGGTGTATAGTCTATCATTTGTTTTAAATCCTATATGGCAAAATGTTTAAAACTGAAACTAAGAACTATAGTAGGACAAAACTCTTAACTAAAAGGAGTAGATTGTATGAAGTAACATTAACTTTAACAAGCATGTTCCATACCTAAATTTTGGACAGAGATGTTATCCGTCTTCTCCATCAGGATAGACACCAGTGTTTCAGTGACTTCCAATACTTTATTTGCTAAGGATATTAGATCATTCTCTTCTGAAGCAACATCGTTCACATGACTCATGAGATTAACTGTCATGTTTAAATAACGTATCACAAGCTGTCCAATAGCCAGAGAAATTCCCATGAGTACATATCAAAAGGCACTGAGCAAAAATAAAATAAAAACCTCATACTGACAAGACAGTCTTACCTTCTGCGGTAAGTGTTGAGCTGTATTGTACCTAATTTGATCCAGGAACCTCTTTGCACACTGTACTGTCACATTATCCTAGATAAATATATATATATATATCATAGGCAGTTATTTTTGTGAACACAAATATACCATTAGCATCCAGAAAAGAGTCTTAAATGTTTTGTTTGGATGCATCAAAACAATGTTTAATCAAAGTGAAATCTTTGGCTGAGATATTTTTTCCCCTATTTTTCAATTAGCTATATAGCTACCCAAATGAGACCTAGCCCAGCTGTGATGTTAATGTATTAGCTAGCCGGATAGCTGACAGTGCGAATTTTGTTCTCCACTCTAATATTAGCTAGGTAGAAAACTTTAGCTTGTTTGGTTATGCTTCTTCGAGGCCGGGAGGTTTGTTGTGCTCTGGTTCCTCTCTGTTTCTGCTTTGTCACTCAGGTGTGGTGGAGTGGAGGTTTATTGCAGGAGAAAGCATAGATCTGGTTTTATAAGGTAAGATCTAATTTTCCACCTATTAGCATGTTACTTTTAAGTTTTAATCATTTAAGTGGAACTGTCATAAAGGTGTTTTATTCCACATACCTACTAATGTTATTAATATGGCACAAAATGAGTTGATGGCACATCGTGTTAGATGAAACAAATTCGAAAATACTCTCCTTCACTTCTAGTGGTGTGTGTTATCCGCCCAAACTGCACAAGCATTGCATTTAATTGTAGAGTGCAATCTTATTTATCATATCCCCCACCCCACCCCCACCGAAATTAATTCCTGAATACACCACTTATCCATCTTGCTTGTGCATAACCCAGGCCTTAACCATATATAACTGCACCATTAGAAAGATAAACGTTACTGTGCACTTAAGTGCAGAAGTGTCGAATGATAGCTTTCTTAACCTTTAGCTTGATTTTCCTAATGCTTTACAATATTGTTCAACAACTCATCGGTCTGTATGCAGAAACAAGCCTTAATTTATGCTATATATAACAGTATGTGGTCACCTGACCAATCACACCCATATCTGCCCATTCCAGATTTATTCCCCCTTTGCTCTTATAATTGCATGCCATTCTTCTGGGAAGGCTTCCCAGTAGATTTTGGATCGTGGCTCTGGGGATTTGTGTTCAATCAGACGCATTCAAGAGCATTAGTGAGGTTCAGGCACTGGTGTTGGACGAGGTAAATGAGTAGTAAGAAGTGCTAGTAAAGAGGAAGTTAATTCGAGACTGATAATGGAGATTGTGGGGCTTTGTAGAAATTCAAGTAGGCTGGCCGATTTATAATTCTACTTTAAAGCTTGTTTGTATTTTTTTTTGTGTCACAACGCAGAGAGGCGGATCATGGGTAAATGTAGCATGCAGAGACACAGACTCGTGCTAACTTGCAGTCCTCCCATGAGCTGACTACATGTTGTGCATCTTTTCAGTGTGTCGGTTAACACTGATTGGCTAGTGGAGCAGTGCGTCAGTTATGTACACGGAAACGTGTGAGACGTTGGGACGTTTTTACCGAAGGTTAACGTTGTTAAATTGTTCAATTAATCAACATTAAAATAATGTTGATTAAATGTTGTTTAAAGCAGAGTAATACTGTCCAAAATACATCTAAAGCGTAAACAATTAAATTTTTCCTTATCACATCTAGTACTTTCTATACTCTACAGACAAGCTCGTGGTCTGAAAGTGTACTCTGTTAAAAACCTTAAAAGAGCTTGCAAAAGAAATAGATTTACTAAACAGATTCATCAGTAATTTGTGAAGTGTTACTGTGACTTTACTCAGTAGTTAATAATGATGTGGAACAATATTACATACGGTAATTCCTTACTTATTTTTGTTATTTAAAAGAAACTTATTTACAAAAACAATTAAAGTAGGTTAATGAAGAATATTTGTTGCTTGTTATATTGCTTGTTATATTACAGTCTTGTACTTTTGGAGGTTATTGTTGTCCATTAGTCTCTTTAGACCTTGACTAGCTAAATAAAAACCCATTCAGATCCTATGCACCTTTGAGCAGACCTATTATAACTCATATAGACATTTACATTTTGGACATTGAGGTATTGAAATAGGTTGAGGTATATTAGACAGTAGATCTCCGGGAGGATGGTACGGATATGTTAATGGTAATTAACGATGGTGTGATCAGTAAATAATCAGTAGTTAGCATAAAACAGCCATAGTTAGCTAGTAGCTCTGCAGGAGAAATGTGGGAATCAGTAATTACTGCATAGTTAATAGCGAACTCCAACTAACATTCTTACTGATTAACTACCTAGTAGTTCTCACTACTTAATAGGAATAAAATAAGTGTTAATGGAGAACTACTCATATATTCCTGCTTTTTTTAGTTCCTGCAAAGTTACAAATGAGTTGCTGAACAGTATTGTAAAATGTTACGTCCTATATTAGTTTTTATCCTTACACAGTTCTAACCAGTATTTTTTATCCCAGTCAACTAGGCTGATACTTAGGCTTGATGGTATGTAGTGAGGATCTCTTACCTGGCATGGTATAGTCAGCATGAATAGAGCCAGGGGTCTCAGCCGATTACAAGAACACACAGTGTGAGTGCTGTTGGTCTGTGTGATGGTACAGTAACCTGTATCCCACATGGACGTATCCCTGTGTACGCAGGAGAGAATGCCCTCAGGGTCTGACTCCTGGCCAATGACAAATGAGAAAAAGTGATTATTAAATCCTTAAAAAAAAATTAAAAATTGAAAGGTCAAATAGCTTACAATGACGTGTTTGAGGGTGAAGTTAAAAAACAGATTTTGCAAGTTGAGGGTTGTTGTTGTTTCCACCACAGTAGATATAATGGTTTTAATTGAGTCATCAAATTTGTCAGAGAAGTAAGGTTCTAGGATGTCTGCCAAGGTCGTGTAGCTCATGAAGGCCACATAAGTTGATCCTGAAGTTGAAATAGAAATTCAAATGACACTTTTGACATCAGATCTGAGATAATGTTTTTTTTTTTATTATTTGGTAGGACATCCACAAGTTTGTGGATTTGCAAAACAAAACAAACAAAAAGAGTCATTTGAAAACTCAATTCACCCTGTACTTTATTGAAATCACATTATTAACACACTATTTGATGTTTTACTTTGTGAATTTTATTTATTTATGGAAACTCATTTCAAATCTGATGACTGCAACACACTCCAAAAAAGTTGGGACAGTCGACTGTTTACCGCTGTGTAACATCGCCTTTTCTTTTAATAACACGTATTAAGCATTTGGGCGCTGAATGAAGACACCAGTTGATTAAGTTGTAAGTTGTTGTTTTTGAAGTAGTTATCTATACATCTGTCAGGGATTTCCCCCGAGCGCTGTGTGTGAGATGCAGAGTGCTGCTTGAGGACGCGTGCCGATGCAACACGTGCTTCCACATTGGCATGTCTCTGTATATGTTACCATGTGTGTTCTTGCTTTGGTTTTTGTCCTGTCTCCACCCCTGTAATGTTATTGGTTGTATCCTTCACATGTCATGATCAATCTCACCTGTTCCATGTTAAGTCCTGAATGCTTATATATTTAACCCCCACCCCCCGTGTGTCTTCATGCTTGGTGCAGTATTGTTTCAGTGTTTCACCACTTCAGCATTACATGGATGGCTCCACGACAGCATTCCGGACGTAGCCATTCAGCTAGCCAGGCTAACCGTACATCGTGCCAACAGGATAGCAGCACTGTCCAGTGAGACTCGTGGCGGTGGCCTGTGTGTTTACATAAACACTGAATGGGGCAGGAATGCCATTATGGTTTCAAGCTAATGTTTGTCACTGGTGGAGTTTATGACTGTGAAATGTCGACCATATTACCTGCCCAGAGAGTTTATCACCATGCTCATTGTTGCGGTCTACATTCCACCTGGTGCTAATGCTAAGGAAGCACTAAGTGAACTCTATGGGGCTATCAGTAACTTACAGACAGCGCAACCCGATGGATTTTTCATTGTTGCCAGAGATTTTAACCATGTGAACTGTGTATTTACTTTCCTGTGTATTTATTGTTTTGTCCTGTGTATTTATTGTTTTGCACCTTATGCAGTCTTGCGTACTGTTCTATGTTGCACCATGGTCCTGAACAAACATCATTTCGTTCCAATGTATACAAGATATATAGAGGAATGACAATAAAAGCCCACTTGACTTATGCTTCCTGTGTAAAGAGGGACCCCTCTGTGCTGTCAAAGCAGTCTTGGAGGATTGCAGTGGTTTCCTTGGTCCATACTTGTAAAATCGTTACAGTCTGTTTTGCTCTGCATATTACTGGTTTGTAGGATGGGGTCAGGAGTACGAACTTGTGGTCTGACAGTCCTAGGTGTGGGATGGTGAGGGTTTGTAGGCTTCTGGAATGTTGCTGTAGGCCTGGTTCAAGATGTTACGTTCTCTCATAGGGCAGTGAACATACATGTAGAATTTACATAACATTTGTTTCATGTGATTATAGTCTCCTTTTACCACAACCACTCCATCTGGGTATGCAGTCATTTGACTTAATGGCATACTGTAGCTTGTAAAGGGCTAGCTTAGCATTAGTCTGTGGTGGTACATATACAGCCATAACAATGATGATTGCAAAGTCCCTCTGGGGGGAAAAAGGGTCTGCACTTCACCATGAGGTATTCTATGTCTAGAAAGCAGTGTTTTTAAATGATGTCTGTAGCCATGCACCATCCGTTATTGATATATATGCGCAATCCTTCTCCCTTAGTCTGCTAGCTCTATAGCAGTGTCAGAGATACTGTATTTCCATCCAGCCAGGTCTCCATTATGATCAAAATATGACTGTGCATGTTGTGTGAGGTGATCTTCATCCTGATTTCATCCATTTTGTTGGTTAGTGAGCAGGAGTTGACAAGAAAGATAGAAAGTAGAGCTGGTTTGTACTGGTTAGCTTGTAGCCTAGCGCATATGCCAGCCCTCTTGCTGCACTTTCCTTTCCTTTTTTCCCCTGAAATTATAATATTAATTCCTTCAAATGAATATAAAGCATTTTAATTTATTTGAGGAAAAAAATGTCTATCTGCTTAATGGTCTGCCATTTTGGTATAACCAGCACTTTTGAAATCCATGATCCAAACAATACAGCTTCTCCATTCAGTGTTCATTCCAAAGCCATGCTCCCAAAACACATGGACAAATTGTCCAGGCTGACGACCCTCCACGATTAACCAGAAACAAGTTACTACTATACCAGAGTTGTGCTTTCTAATCCCAATGAGATCGAGGTCCATATGATATTTTTGCTCCTATTTGAAACTGCTGAAATATTACAAAATGTTATTTTATTTAAAATTCATTGACCCAAGCCTTTAAACGGGAAACACACAATATTAAACATGTAACTGCTACTTATGCACTTTGGTTCTTCGAAATCCCAGTGAGAGCGCTGTCCATAGATGCGTTACTTGTGATGAGTGTGGGGATGTTTTTCAAGATGACTTTAGGTGCAACCACAAAAATCCGAACCTCTGGAAAGATAGAAATCAAGATTCAGCCTAGTTCTAGGTCTATGTTTTCTTAATGGCATCTTAAATGTTTTTTTTAAAATGTTCAAAGGTTTGCACAGAAACAAAACATTGGCCACTGAACTAAGAAATAGGAAGTAAATATTGTAAATGTAAATATAAGATATAATTTACTAGCAGGTTCCATACCTAAAGTTTGGAGAGAGATGCTGATGGAATTGTAGGTTTGCTTCTCCAGTGTATACACCAGCATGTCATTTACAGCCAGTAATATATCTCCAAAGTATTCTGATGCAGATTCTTTTTCACCATGTGCAATAAGGGTCATTGTTGTGTTCAGATAATGTTCCACAGTCTTCACAACAAGCAGAGATATTTCCATAAATACATATTAAAATCAAAAGACCATCCTTTTTACTAAGACTTGAACAATAACAGAATCAACAGTCTTACCTCCTGTGGTAATTGGTTTATGGAATTTATGTAGTGGAACATACGATACAGGAAATGCTTTTCACAGTTTTCAGTCGAATTAACCTAGATAAAATAACAAAAATCAACAGATATGATTTTAAATAAATTCTGATGTCGGAGATCAAAATGAATGTAATACCTTTGACATTTAAAAACATAAATGTTGACTCCATAGGTTTAGATTTTCATCCAAAAGAAAAAAAAAAAACAGGCTTTAAAGGATTAAACAGGCCTACAACAAAGTGTCAGATCTATTATCTTGCAAATAATGTTAATGATGATGACTAATAGAAACCCCTGTGAATGAGCTGTTACTATAGAAACGATAATGTATTAGAACAAGTGCATTAATATAAACCTGTGATTTGCAGTTGTGCTACTGTCAGAGCCGCTGTTATAGAAAATTAATCAACACCTTCTGACCAAACAGATTTAGTTCACTAGTTCACTAGGATTAGCTGCCTATTTTCACCTGTGGTATGATCCATCAGTTCATGACCATTCTGGCACCTCAGTGCCAAACACCTACTTGTTTCTGAGGAGACTCCGATCATGGCAAACTTCTATCACTGTACCACTGAAAGCATCGTTACAAACTGCATCAACTGCACAGCATGTGACCAGAAGGCACTACGGAAAATTACTGATTTTATTTTAAGTGTTGCTTGAGGAGAGAAAGAGATATTATCAAGGACACTTCCATGCCAAAAATCCGAGCGTGTTGAGATGATAGGTGTTAAATAAATGCTGAGTGCTGCCAGCCATTAGGTTAGCGTCACACATTGCTTAATAGGTTCATTTCATTTAACTTATTTACTATTGGCACTAGGGTTGGATGCTAACTGCATTTCATTGTCTCTGTACTCATACTCTGACAATGACAATAAAGTTGAACCCCACCTAACCTGACCTTCGTTGTTTCCTTTTTTTATGCATTTTTTTTTTGTATTTACAGCCAAGTCATAACCTTCTAACAGCTTCTATCCATGTTATATATTCATTTATCTCATTTTCACGAAGGTTGCCAATAATTCTGGAGTTAACTGTATTTTATAAGTGCATACAGGTGTCTTACCATGCATGGGTCAGTCTCACTGAAGAGAGCAAATGTAGTCCCATAATAACAAGAGCACACAGAGTGAGTTCTGGTGGTCTCTGAGATGAAACAGCTAGACTTTTTGTTTATGTCCCAGTTCAAACAAGACAGAATGGCCCTTGGGTCTAACTCCTAGCCGGTTGTGAAAGGGGAAAAATAAACATTATAAATGTATTACAATTACTATTTACTGTGTTGGGAATTTAAAAAACAAAAAACAAAAACACTAACGTACTTTGACGTGATTTACAGTGAAGTCGATTATCTGATAGATCCATGTGTTGTTGGTTTGAGGAAGTGAGAATGAGATCACAGCTGACATTAACCTTTTTTTTGAGATGATATTTGTGTCAAAGAAACTAGGTTTAAAGATGTCTGTCATGTTTGTGTAACTCATGAAGACCACAGAAGCTGATCCTGAATAAAGAAAAATACTGATTAAAAGCTACCAAGTGCAAATATACGAAGGTATTGGAACAGCCGATTCTTTTTTTCTTTCTCTCATACACTGATGACATTTGGGATTGACTTCAAATGAGACGATAGATCAGCTTTCATTTTGTGATATTTACATCTAGATGTTTTAAACAATTTAGAACATTTTGTTTGAACCCACTAATTTTTCAAGCGATCAAAAATATCAAAACACATGTGACTAACAGGGGTTTCTTGTTGCCCTGTTAGCGTGATTCTTTAAACAATTAAGAGTGCAAACCACTCATCATCAGTAAGAATCAGAAAGCCAGATTGGAATTCGCAAAGAAATACAGAGATGAGCCACAAAAATTCTGGAACCAAGATGAACCTCTACCAAAGTGATGGAAAGGCCAATGTGTGGAGAAGGAAAGGATCTGCTCATGGTCCAAAACATACAAGCTCATCAGTCAAGCATAGTGGAGGTAGTGTCATGGCTTGGGCTTGTGTGGCTGCTTCTGGAACATTCTCACTAATCTTTATTGATGATGGAACTCATGAGTGAAGCAGCAGAATGAATTCAGAAGTTCACAGGAACATTCTGTCTGCAGATGTACAGAGAAATGCATCCAAACTAATCAGGAGGAACTTCATCATGCAGCAAGACAACGATCCAAAACACACTGCCAGCTCAACACAGGACTTCATCAGGGGGAAAGTGGAAGGTTTTAGACTGGCCAAGTCAGTCACTAGACCTTCACCCAACTGATCAGCGTTTCACCTCCTGAAGAGGAGAACTTTACAGTAAGACTATCTGTTTCTCTAATTTTGCTGACCTAAAAATGTGCGGTCTGTCTTAACACATCTAGATGTAACTACCAGGAAATCCATCCATATACTGCTTTATCCTTTTCAGGGTCATGGGGAAACCTGGAACCTACCCCAGGGAGCATCGGGCACAAGGCGGGGTACACTGTGGACAGGGTGCCAATCCATCGCAGGTGGATTGGCACCAAATGTGTACCAATCGTACACTACGGACAATTTTGGCCAATCAGCCTACCATGCATGTCATGCATGTCTTTGGACTGGGGGAGGAAACCGGAGTACCCAGAGGAAACCCCTGCAGCACAGGGAGAACATGTAAACTCCACACACACAGGGACATGGTGGGAATCGAACCCCCGACCCTGGAGGTGTGAGGCGAACATGCTAACCGCTAAGCCACCTTGCGCCCCACTATCCAAATGAAAATGAAAAAGGAAAAGGAAAAGGAAATGAAATCTGAAATTCTGATCTACAGACTTATATTCATATTTTGATCTCAAACCCAAATATACAAATATACCTTCAGTGTATAGCAAAAACAAAACAATTTGCCCTGCTGTTCCAATACTTTCAGAGGAGGCAGTATAATTAGAAATTGGGTTGAATATCTGAAACATTTTTAAGTGATTTTGAAAGAGGACTTTAGCCCATGTACCTAATAAGTTTGGTGAACTTTTAAACATGAAGAAAGGAATCTTTCAATGGGTAAAAATTAATGGGTAACATGGTGGTACACATTATTTTTACTCAATTTTCATGTCTTCTTCATACAGAGACTGGAACAGCTACAAGAACAGATTTTATTTTGTCCACTCATCAGATATTTTATTCGAACAGCCAAAATATGAGGAGAATTTCGACAAGTATTACAACATATGCTTTGGAGCATGACAAGCTGGATTTGTTTTTAAGAAATTATGATCCAAACATATACAGCCCCTCTGTGTTAATTCCTTATGCCTACAACTCAATTAGCAAGGAATTAGCTAGAAACAAATGACTACTTTACCATTTGTTTCCTCTGAAATCCCGATGAGATCGATATCCAAAGACGCATAGCTTGTGATGAGTGTGGGGATTTCATTCAAGGTGATATTAGGGCCAATCATGAAAACTTGAACTTCTGGAAAGATAATAATCAAGACCAAGTGATTTTCTTTAGTGCCAACCTTACTCTATAGGGTACACATTTGCTCACTGGTTTCCCAAATCAAATAGGAAATCGTTCTGTACATGTATGTAGCTGTAGTGTTCTACAATTTACAAACAGATTTCTTACCTAAATTTTGGACAGAGAAGCTGATGTTGCTGTAGGTGTCTGTTTCCGTCACCAGTGTAGACACCAGGTTTTCATTTACACCCAGTAACTTATTTCCCAAGGATCTTAGAGTAATTTGGTCAGGAGCATCAGTTATTTCACAAGTTGCGTGATTCATGATTAAACTCAAATAACTTTCCACATCCTACACAACAGGTAGAGAGACACCGATGTTTACACATTCAAATGCAATAGCAATCCTGCCAATTTATACATTTATACTCACAATAAAGAAACCAAATACATCTCACCTCCTGAGATAAGTCTGATCCCTGATCTGTAATGTTCTGGATTTGGTCCAAGAAGTCCAGTGTTTCCAAATCATCCTAAAGAAAAAACTATTTGTATTTGTATAAAAACTCTCATTTTCATATGTTTTTAAAGATGCCTTAATATGAATATTTTTTTCTGAAGGGTATTGACATTATATCTAAGGACGTGTCGTAAGAAATTGGGTGAAATGTGAAGGAATGATCAAATACTAAGCATAAAATGCTATAGCAAATGCACAAAGGACAATAATTGCTTAAAGGTTGCCAGTTATTTCTCCAGTTAAACATACCTGGCATTTTTCAAGCAATTCCAAAGCGACACCTGACAAAAAAAAAAAAACCAAGTGCACTATTACAGAATTATAATCCAGCTATCATCCATCCATCCTCTTATCCTCTTTCTTTCTTTCTTTCTTTCTTTCTTTCTTTCTTTCTTTCTTTCATGAATACAGACATTCACTTTCCAGTGATCGCAATATTTCAAAAGAGTTTTGTTTGGCAGTTTGTTTGTTTTTTAGGCATATTTAGGCAGTTGAGAAACACTGATTCAGCATAAGGTCTCATTTTAACCACATTATACATGTGTAAAGCCAACAACAACAACAACAAAAAAACAGGTTATGGAGATTAAAAACAGCACAACAAGCATAACAGTGTGAAACAACAACAATGCAACAATCATCTTATTCATAAAACAACCAAAAAACAACCATAAAGCAACACAAGAAGTTGGCGTTTCAATGCAATGAGCTGATTTACGTATTAATGCCCGATGCTTTCAGATTTCAGATTTTAGTCCGGCTAATCAGGGATGCTTTTGGCTACAAGTGTGAATGCACGTGCTTATAAAAAGTGTTATCAGGATACAATTCAGATACAAGATGCATAAAAATGGGCAATCTTAAACCATACCATTTCCAATTGAGTCCAGTTTATCGTAAAAATATTTAACTATGAATATTTTTTTTTTCCTTTTTGTACATTAAACAAGCAATATGAAATAAATAAAAAAATAAATAAAGTGAATTCACAGTTCCTTCGGTTCTTTTATGGTTTACTTACTGTCAAGTGAAGTTTCACATGCTGTAAATGTTATTAACAGAACAGTGACTCCTGGAGGGGAGACACAGGAATTAATTTATTTCTGTTATCCATTACACGCCTCATCTGCATATCTGTTATAATTATAATATAAAGTGTAAGAAATGATTTCCTGTGTTAGTGGGATGAGCTATACATACATGTAGTATAAAAATTTCACTGGAAAACTAAACAAAACAATGACAACAACAACAACAACAATAATAACAACAACCAGTATTATTATTATTATTATTATTATTATTATTATTAGTAGTAGTAGTAGTAGTAGTAGTAGTAGTGGTACTATCAATATTGACACTACAATATTGATTCTATTGACACTGATCTGGACTAAATGAATGTATATTACGAAATTAAAATATTAAATTGTATGTAAATCCTGCCAATAACTAACTAGTTTAGCTTTTCTTTTTAACAGGTGATCCTGGTCCCCATACAGTATGTAATCATAAAAAGGACACAAAACAAAATAAGGCAGAAACAAACACCTATTTTGCACTGTTTTTAAATACTTTCCTTCCTGTTACTGTATGATAATAGAAAGTGTGTAGAGAAAAGCCATGATGATAAATTGTTCTATGTTTTTAATTTTAAAATAATATTTAATTGAGCTCCTTTTCTAAGTCCCCCGTATTAACAATGGGTATAAGAAAGAAAGAGAAACACCCAGCCCGTCAGTCTGTCAGTAAAATACTCACCTCTCAGTAGAAGAGTCATGTCGTTCGGTATTTTGGTTGAATCTTCTCTTGTTTACAGAGAGGGTAAGCGAAGTGTGGTCCAAATGAAAATGGAAAATTCTTTTTGTCTACATATCAGTAAATCTGTAAATCATTTGCATTTGGCATCTGAAATGTGATACACCATTGTTAGAGAGGCAGTGGAGCAGCTTTTGCATATACAAAGTTCCAGAGAAGTAGGATTACAGAATTATGATGAAAAAGAAACGAGTGCAAACCGTGTCTTTAATGAAATGCCTTGGAGAGTGTAAAGAGGGGAAAACTCCTGGGCTGTTTCATACTGTATACATATTTTTTGTGCGTAAACTATGCATAGAGTCAGATTTTTAATGCACTGCTCAAGAAGCCGGTAGAGATAAACTATACCATCTGCTGTAAATCCATATCTTTGTCACAGATGGTCATCAGGAAAAGCCAACGCAAACACTAAAGGATTAACTTTGACGCGTCAGATTTCTCTCACTTTGCTCACAGCTGATTGGTCCAAGTTGTGTTTGAGTTCTCTTACCCAGAATAAAACATTTTAATGGCTTTTTTGGTTCCTTTGTATTTTACTACAGGAATCAGCAAAACGTCTGGGTTTCACATGTAACCCTGTTCCCTGAGAAGGGAACGAGACATTGCGTGAGCTTTACGCTGTATGCTTTTATAGGCCTGTGGTGATCAGGTGACATGTCAGTTAAACGCATCGCGTGATATAAAAACGGCACCTGTGAACCGCGCCATCAGCCTCTATTTTCTGAAGCGAAGACGCAATTCATAGACACACCCCAGTATGACAAAGCTACGCAACGTCTTGTTCCTTCTCAGGGAACAGGGTTACATGCGTTACCAGGAGGGAACTCAATGTTGCGTGAGCTTCACGCTGTGGGAACCAGTATACCCGTTCCCCGTCATGCTGAGGGCATGGCCTGTTCAAAAAGTCCGAGCCCGAGGGTCACTGCAAGACATTCGAGCCTGGGTTGGAACATATATCCAGGTTGTAATATCAAATGAATGTGTGCAGCATAGACCACCCCGCACCTCCTCCACCTTCAGCATAGCTGTATAGCCGTGCCGTTCATTCCCCACGATGGCCGAATGATCTGAAATCGCAAGGTTATAAATACGACTTAGTGAAAGACTGAGTAACTGGGTGGTGTGATGAAGCAGAGTTAATGATGGCACTGCAAAGTTGATTATTTTCATATAAAAGCACATCCCCAAGTGTTTTATTCCTATCAAAACCCTACACTTCAACGTTAGAGTTTATTTATTTATTTATTAGTCTTTATTAGGTTTTTCCTTTATCTATAATAACTGTCCGGTGATTATAGAAATCACTCACAGAACAAAATATAATTAAAAAAAAAAGTTGCTGACACCAAATTTGTTTGTTTGCTTCAGATCCCGATAGCGACATTAACAGTTCACATAAAAAGTGGAATAATATGTTTGATCTGTTTATTTGGAGTGAAACAAAATGAAACAACAACGTATATGAACATCTTTGGCTAGTTAAAGTAGTTCTACTGCGATATATACAAGAGATTTCTCCTGGTCAGATTCACAGTGAATGAAAATGAGTTTATAGCAGTAATTACTTTAGATCAATCAGCACACACACATGAGCTGCTTAAATCTATAACACTGACCTACAGTGGACAGTTTTGAGAAAGTTAATACATCATAATGAGTTTTATTTCTCACTAAATACACATTCTCTGCTAAATATATTTACATTCTGGACTTCAGTTGAGCTTCAATCCCTTTATTCAGTTACAATATTCACAATAAAGAAGCGATAACTAATGAGTGAAAACTCTGCAGCTGACTGGAACAGTCCTAACCTGCAGGCAGTAGAAACAGTACTTCACACACTGCTATAAAATGATCAAAGCTGCTTTAAATGGCTGTGAGATGCTGATGTCGCTGGTGTAAAGGAGCGATTCAGTTTCTCCACTTCAGTGAGGAGCTCTCTCTATTCATCAGCTGTTTCAGGACTCATTTTATTCATCGTGTTCCTCAAAGTCTGAAAGAAAACACACACAGAAACATCAGAAATGTGTGTTAAAGCACAACACGTTACTAACATTTATTTACATCAGTCATCACACTCTCTCTGATTTACGTTTATTAATATTA
>JANDJT010000154.1:17883636-17903831 GCA_024331685.1 Stegophilus panzeri
TGTGTGTGTGTGTGTGTGTGTGTGTGTGTGTGTGTGTGTGTGTGTGTGTGTGTGTATGTGTGTATGTGTGTGTGTGTTTATGCGGTGGCAGAAAGCAGAAAGGTGCATTTTTTACAATCACGACCACAATATATCAGACATGATTTATAACGATATTGATATTATTTCTCCATATTTCCCAGCACTGACAGCTGAGTGTACCAAAGTTAGCAAAATAAATGACACATACACTGAAAATAAAATGAACACTGAGCCTGTCTACGTTCAGGAGATATAATGAGTGACGCAGACTAACGGTAAATTACATATAAAATACATTCAACTGTTTTTCTTACCGTGCGTACTCGACCCTCTAAGTCCAACAGCCAAATAGGGAATAAAACAAAGCTTGAGAGAAAGTGTGTGTGAGGGTTAAGACGCTGTTGTTTTGCATAAAGACACAATTTTGCTTCCTCTTTTTGCTGAAGTAGTCACGTCTTTTGAAATGGAGAAAATGCTCAGACAAAGAAAAAGAGAAAACACACCGGAAAATTTTTTTTTCCCATATTCATGCAAAATTAAATCTCAAAATAAACACGCTCAAAATATTAAACATACTCGTAAAAGATTATTGTTGTCATTAGCGCTGAAGCAGAAAGTTTCAGAGCTGCTTTTTTTTTTTTTTTTTAACTTTTTTTCGACTGTGATGGAGTTATTTGCATTTTCCTGTTAGACTTAGCACCTGCTCTGCAGCTTCATGCTTGAATGATCTCCTCTGCTCAGAAGTGCTTTTTTGCAACAGACTTGTCACCATTTCCTTCTTCTTTTATGCTAAAATACATTCATGTAAATGTGGCCTCAGTGACGACATCAAGTGTGGATTTACATTTCCAGTTATAGTCAGAGCTCAGATCTATTAAAGGATCTATCTATTAAATCTTTACCCTCTCCCAACTATTACTCTGGAAAAAACTGAAGAAGCACTGAAGCACATTTTAATAATGAGTCTTTATTGATCACATATACTGTGAAATTCTTTTCTTTGCATTCCCCAGCATGTCAGGAAGCTGGGGTCAGAGGGCAGACTCACAGCACCCCTGGAGCAGAGAGAGTATTATATGTAATATTGGATTATTTTCCTCAGGAAATAAATGACAGAGTATAATATTCTGTCTCATTTTTATTTAAATGGGTTTGTGTGGTCTGCTTTTAGGTCTGAATATGTTTTAGGTCGTATTAATGCAGAAATATAGAAAAGACCCACTGTATATAAACTAATTATGGAATATGTCCCTCTAATACATATATATATATATATGGGAAAGTTGGGAAAGTGTAGAAGTACCCACTGTTAATTAGTAAACTAATTCAGTTTATATATATATATATAATAATTAGTTATTAGTTTATTAGGGTACTTCTACACTTTCCCAACAGCCCACACACTCATCTTTCACTAGAAGGATAGTGTTTTTATTTATTATGTCTAAATATTCGCTTGCAGTCCATGTAAATATTCTTACTAACTGAATTAGGGAGTGTGGTCTAAATAAAACTCAATGCTGAATATTCTTTGTGTACATATATGTAAAGCACAATCTGGCATCTAAAATGTGACGCATTATAGTTAGAAGTAGCTTTGCATATAGGAAGTCCCAGACTGGAATTACTGGACGAGTGAAAAGATTCAAATAAAAGAATGCAGACCACTCTTTTAAGTAAACGCTGATTAAAACAAACAAACAAACAAACAAAAACAAAATATTATTTAAATAGATTTTACCACATGAACATCAGAGTATAAATTCAGGATTAACAAATTTAAGTAAAACTGCAAATTGTATTAACTAATAAGCGTTATATTGGCACCCTGTCCAGGTTGTACCCCGCCTTGTGCCTGATGCTTCCTAGGATAGGCTCCAGGTTTCCCCGTGACCCTGAAAAGGATAAAGCGGTATAGAAGATGGATGGATGGATGGATGGATGGATAAGCGTTATTTTCAGCGTGTGCTGGTATTGTACAGTACTGTGATTATCTGTGTGTTTTAGACATGAGTGTGTATTACAGGGATTATTTATACCTGAATGATTTGAGTAGTTAGTTTTGATCTGTTTAAATACATTAAAACATACTGTGTTTTCATTAAGATCAGCATTTAAAAAAACAACAACAACAAAACGTTACAGTATTTGACTCCTCTATTGGTGACACAGAATAATATAATTAACATAAATAAACAGTTGTGTGCTTGTGATTTTTTTTTTTTTTTTTTATATATATATATTGGTTTGTAATTTGGTTTTCGATTACACTGATTTTGAAAATTATTTTTCATAAAGCCTAAATGAAAAGGGTTCTGTGTAGAAACCTTTGTTCTTTTACTCATAAGTAAGTCTAAGAACACTTATCATCTGTGATAAATTAGATAATGCCATTTAAGTTCATTCCAAAAAGCATAACTATATACCCAGAGAGAAATTCTAGGCATTTTAGTAATTCAGGCACTTATACTTGCAGGCACTTATGATGCATTAGATTTACTTTTACATTTACATCAGTAACCTTTAAAGCTCTAATGATGGGCTAGAATTAATACCTTATTTATAAATTATAATGCCACATGCTTGAACTTCACAACCTTTATATAATATAACATAATATAATATAATATAATATAATATAATGCAATATAGTATAATATAATATAATATAATATAATATAATATAATATAATATAATATAATGCAATATAGTATAATATAATATAATATAATATAATATAATATAATATAATATAATATAATATAATGTAATGTTTGTATAATAATGGCCTGTGAGTAATTATAAATTGACCAAAATATTAAT
Organism: Stegophilus panzeri; assembly: GCA_024331685.1. Taxonomy (NCBI): domain Eukaryota; kingdom Metazoa; phylum Chordata; class Actinopteri; order Siluriformes; family Trichomycteridae; genus Stegophilus; species Stegophilus panzeri. The sequence continues at coordinate 17,886,482 of JANDJT010000154.1, forward strand.
TAAATATTATAAAGGCATTCTAATCATTTAAAATATCATCACTGAATAATTCAAGTAAATTGCATTTGTCATTTTGCTATAAAAACTTGTAGGACACAAATTATTTATAAAAAGCTATTCTTTTTCTTTTTTCTTTTTTCTTTTTTTTTTTTTTTTTCGCAATGTAATATTGAAATGCTTTGAATTCCAGATTTATTAAAACAATTATAAAAAAGGACACACACATGTTGCATCTCAGGAGCCATATCAGAATCTTTGTGATTTTTCCATTACTTTCAATTACATTTCTTCAAGATCATCTGTAAAAACAAAAATTTAATTCACAACAACAACAACAACAATAAGATGCAGAAACAGAAATGTTTAATTATTTGTCATTATGTATTTATGTATTTACTTTAACATGTATTATATTTAACAATATAATTTTACAAATGCAATTTTTTTTTTAAATACACAAAAAAAGTCGTGAAAAAAAATGCTGATGTGCCATCTTCTTCCTCTTCTATTTATTATTATTATTATTATTATTATTATTATTATTATTATTATTATTATTACACTGAAATACCAGTTAGTAATTGAAATGTGTAGTTAAAATAAAAAAAACATACTCTTAAACTGCTTAAAATAATAAGATGATCAGTTAAAGTAATGTCACAAATGTGCTTCAGAGCTTATTAAAGTTATTAAACGTTATTCTTCTAAGACCCAAAATGATAAATGATACATTATTATATATCACGTTACTGTGTATTCCACATTATTATAAGAACATGAGTATGAGTATAAATGTAAAATTAAATATACTTGTCAAAAGCGCAAAGTTGAATTAACTTGTCGTTTTACATGTTAAAATTTGAACGTGTTTACAAAAGATTGTGAAATTAAAGTCCTTTAACACCAAACCACCGATGTTGTAGAATAAATCCTACATCACAACATCATAATTCATTATTTAGGTTCTTTTCAGGTTTACGTAAGAATTCAGATACTTAGACGGATGATTTTGTACTCCAGTACGACATGTTGTACAGATTGAAGTTACCGCTAGCTATTTAGTCAAAGAATATAAAAACAAATAACTGTATCGTGTGTTTAGCGTCATTCTTTTCCTTTCAGATTCTCGGTGTAATTACGTATTTTGTACAGAAACGGTTAGCCGAAATATGACGGCTGAAATTTACCAACTGTTTGCATACAAATCTTGATTAAAGTACATTTAAGAGTGAAAACAGCTACAGTTAGGGTTAGGGTTAGATTCGCTTTCATATTTGTCTTCCTGAAATATTCCTTGGTCATGTGACACACCGACTGTTCTTTAAACAAGACGTTCACGTTGTTTCGTATTACTTTGAAAGTGAATGTGAAGCTCTCTTCTGGTCTTCTGCCATGGACTTGTACGTGGAGCTGTGGCGAAGGGCAATCCACCACTTCCTGTACTGCTGCCTGATCTAAAATCAAGTAAAATAGTACAAACATTTAACTTTGCGGTTCAATCAAACCGATGGTGCGATCTTACAGATGTTAGTGTACTGTTACCACCAGAAGTTGATTATTTTCTTATAACAGCACGTCGTTTTCCACTTACACCACAGCAATCTGCCGATACTTACAATTCTGCATTGATTAAAGAACACTTTCACGCTTGTATAGTTACATGTTAATGGCATGGAACGTCCATGAGACAAGTTTGCTTCTGTTCCCACTCGGCTATCAACATTCGTTCCTTCACCAGCCTCTCTACAAAGAGCATGTCAGAAAACTTACAGCTTTCCCTCTGACTGTGACAAAGCGCTGATACTGGAGACTCCTTCCGGAAACGTTAAATAAACACCTCGTTACAGAAAACGTCACCATATCAAAGATGACTTGTTTTTTTTTAATCTGGAGCGTCCGGCGTAAAAAATCAGAATCCAACAGCACTGCAGTTAACCTCAATATGTGTAGATAAAATAAGTAACAAAAATAAAATAAGTAGAATATTTAAGGGTTCACGGCACTACAGTTCGACTGAGTGGGTACGACTCCCTTGTGAACCAGTAACTTCTCACCTCTTGGTTGAGGACACAATGAACAAAGAAGATGAAGGTTCCCTGCTGTGAATTGAATAACAGGAAGACAATATCTATCATGGAGCTGTTCTCAGTGAAGAAGCCCAGGGTCCAAGGGCAGCCAAGAATGACGAACTGGAGCAGGGTTTTAAACACAAGGGTCCTACAGAGAGAGAACGAGAGAGAGAGAGATGGAGAGAAAGAGAGAGAGAGATGGATAGACAGAAGTAAAATCAGAAAGAATTTATATAAAGTATTTATGTAAATATATAAATATATTGTTAGGTGAATTAACTGAGGTGTGTGATGTGTGTTACCGGGTGTGTTTTAGCTGAGAAACATTTTTATCCAGCTTTGATAAAGCTGTCCTGAGATTTAAGGTGATCACACAAGAAAGAAGCAAGTTGATCTATAAGAGTGATGGAAATGAATTAGATTAGATCTAAATGATTAGACAGGGATGTACATTTTAATTTCAAATTTGAATATTTCCAACACGATCCACGAGTATATCTTATTTATACTGTATATTAATAAAGTAAAATAAAAAATAAAAATTTCTTTGTTTTGCTTTTACTGATATTGGTAGGTCGTTGTTGCAAATGTTAAGCTGTAAGTTAAGCAATAAACATTATAAATACATCTGACAGCGCTACAGCTCAACGCATCTGTATTTAGGACTTACAGCAAGAATGCAAGTCACGGGACCCAGAAAACTCCAGACGAACTTGGTATTAAGCCAGCATCTGCACAAAGGTAAACCAGGGGTTCTTAAGTTGAGTACAACTTTGTGCATATTGTTATCAGATCATAATAGATCATGTTATGGTACAACAGTTGAAAGCTAAAGCTTTAACCAGACTCTTACCTATCATTACCGTAGGCATCAGGACACAGTCCAGAAGTCACGCCCACCACAGACAGTGGGATGATATATCCGATCACAAGCATGCATTTCCAGCTAAGCACCTTATGCTGCCTTGAGGTGACCCTTGATAGGTCCTTCACAAAGATATAGAGCAAAACCGCCTCAATCAACATCCACACAAACGCTGATAGAAAGAGGAAATGTATGACACCAGACAGCACTACACACAGCTGTAAGAGAACGATAGAGAGGCAGAGAGAGATAGAGAGAGAGAGAGAAAGAGAGAGAGGGGCATATAGGGTGAGACACAGAGATAGAAAGAGAGACAGAGAGTGGGATAATATTGTTTTTAGTTGGGATTGTATCAGAAGTGACATGATTGGTTAAATGGAGTCATGTGTAAATAAAAGTGTCACGTGATCTCAATATAAATGCACCTGTTCCTGGACGAACCCAGAGTTCGTTAGACAAACAAACAGCATCATGAAGTCCAAGGAGTGACAAAAGTAGTCTTGACCTAATCAATCAATTAGGCTTTGGTTTAAAAAAAAATAAAAATCACTAACTTTGAACATCTCTCAGTGGTACGCTAAATCCGTTATTAAAAACTGAAAGCAAATGACACCGATGTGACTGTGCCTAGAGGAAACTCTCAACCATTAGTCATTGAGCGTGTAAAAAAGTGGGTTAATCAGAGAAACAACCAAGAGGCTGAAGGTAACTAATCCTCACAGTGAAGGATCTTGATGGTAGCATCTTGCTGGCCTTTTGGTGTTTTTACATTGAGATCATATGGCACTTTAATTGCACACAGGTCAACTCAATTTGTCTAATTGTGTATCTTCTGATGGTAACTGCTCACAGCAGTAGGGTGAACACGTACACAAACACAACTTTAATAGTGTTGAATTGTAGATAATTTTGCAAACTGTATTGATTTCCACACACTGGGTTATTATGTGTACATTCATGAAAAATAATCCCAATTTTGAGCTACTGGTTGTAACACTACAAACTTGAAAAGTTATGCACAGCACTGTACAGTACGTCTATAGGGCCAACGGCAAATATATCCCACCTTGTATGATCCCTCGAGCCTTAAATACAACCTTCTGCTATGACTGAGTATAGTCTTATGCTTTTGTTGTGTTAGTTAGATGGAGGATATTCAGTTCAGGAGAGTCCATTACTAACCCAAAGTGTCAGTGAAGGAGAAACATAATAGTCCAAAGACACACGAAGTAGTTAAAGAGTCCAGATTGACTTGACAAACACTAATTGTAGTGAGAGTAATTAAAGAGAGGAAGTCATCAAACTCACATCAGATGACTGTATATTAGTAATCACACTTACCTGAGATGTTTTTTTTACGGTCTCCAGGTATTGTTGTGTGAGCAGGAAAAGCAGGTGCGCAAGAAACAAGCTTAAACACAGATTGAGCAAAGCTGTGTTGGTCATTTTCTGGCCTCGCTGGCACACAGCAAGAGTCACTATAGTCAAGACGAGGAACACCAACCCCACGGACACAGCCACTGTGTTAATGAGATCCATGACAGGATCATCACCACCCTTCTGCAAATCAAATACACATTACATTTTAATACACCTGACAAAAAAACAAAGATTTCAGTGGTCACTTTATTTATTTATTTATTTATTTATTAAACAGTAAACTCTGGATGTATTGGATTCCCTTAATAAGAAGGAAAAAGAATGATTGTATGAAATAAATATAACGCACGTTCAATTTTTCCACCCAAAAACTTGGTGAAACTATTTCTTCACTCTCAAAGAAACGTCAAAATGATTGACACCTGATAATTCATTTTTTTTTTTTTAAATCCTTCCCAGACATTATAATGATCTCATTGCTTATGGTTCCAGGGTTGACTTTTTTTTTCTTCCCTTGACTATAATTCAGATGTTTACCCCTGCTTGACTTTTGACTTAAAATTTTCTCTTCTGTTTCAGATTGTTAATCAAATTGACCTTGTGCTTACATCTAGCTGCTTGTAATGTATAACAATTCATGAAAAATGTTGTGCATTAAAAAAAAAAAAAAAAAAAAGCACAGTTCCGTCTCCACAGAAGAAAATGGCGAGGGAGGCAAAGAAGGACCTGGTGATCAGAGGTCCAAAACTTCACAGGGTTCAGTTTCTCAAAGACATTTTAAAGTTAAGATGTTTGTAACTAGTAGTGTTTTTTGTCTGCGAAAAACATCCAAATGTTAAAAATAGTGGACTGTGTTCAAGAAAAAGCCCCAAAACTGACTATAATATATTGTGGGTGAGTAATGCTTTAAGTGTGGTTTTTGGCCAACATGAGTTCTACTACGAACCAAGATATTTTGACCAAAAATTTGGTTGCATATGCCAGGAATTGTACACATGGCTGTATATGGAACTTTAACAGATGGATTTGAACCTTGAACTTTAGAATGTAAAGCAGTTTAAAATGTACTACATTTAGTATTGGACCGAGATCCCTTTACAAATGAGGTCCTACTTTTTTTCAGATCATCATCGCTAATTGCTAAACACTCCCAATTGTTAGTTTTTAAGTCTGTTTAATGAGGATTGAAAAAGTCAATAATACGACTCCTAAGCTGTGAAGAGTTAGCTCACCGACATCCTTGAAGGAACCTGATGGAAATCTGGGACACTTTACTTCAGTCTCTTTGAAAACTTGTGGGGGGTTTTTGTAGTAAATTTTTTTTTTCTGTCACGTAACGTAAAACAAGTGAAAAAATAATCCCCTTTTTTTAAAAAAAATCTTTTTTGAAAATGGTGTACTGAAAGCATACTATAACAATTAATGCTATACCAACTTTGACCACAAGTGGGAACTGTCTTTTCTTTCTCCTTCAGGGTGATTTATACTTATGTCAGCATGTAGAGCTGAACATGTCAGGACATCGAGTGTGGACTTTCTCAAAGTTTGAAGTTTTTATACTTGCACATAATGTGAGAGTGTCCACTAGGGGACAGTGTTGCATGAGCCACACCAGAATTTACAGGAAAAGGCAAACAAAAATCAGTGAAAACAAAGCAGAGCTCCATGTTTCGCTGTAGGAATAAAAATAGAAGGTAAATTTGCTTGATCAATTATAAACCAAGTCACTGCTCACTGAAAGCATTTTCATCCATCCATCCATCCATTTTCTGTATTGCTTATCCTTGCTGGGTCACGGGGAAACTGGAGCCTATCCCAGGGGGCACGGGGCACAAGGCGGGGGACACCCTTGGGTTCCAATCCATCGCAGGGCACAATGGCATACACATTCATACACTACGGACACTTTTTGGACATACAGAAAGCATTTCTGAAGTTTATTCTCTCTTCTCTGTTCACCAATATCAAGTGGACCTTGTATCAAAGCACTTCAGTTTAATTAGCATTTAAATAAACAGTTCTAGCAAACATGGGATAATTATTTACTGCGATTTACATCACCTACATCTTGACTTAATTGGGAGTCTGTTAGAAAAAAGAGAAAGTAAAGTGTGTGATCCGACAGAATCAGCAGTCACCCGAAGGCTGCTGCATTAAAAAAGTGTCACCGTGTCTCTCCACATTCCACATTCACCTATAAACCCCCTCTCTGTATCACAACTCAATTACACATCAACATAAAAGTACTGTATGAACCAGGCCTGACCTTTCATGAAGCCTGGTTAAAAAAAAAAAAATTGCGGGAGCTGAATGCGTCTTTCATGTTATACCAGTGTTGACCACAAGGGGTGGTCAAAAGAGGGTGGTGATTTCATGAAAAATAACAAGTTTTGCATTCCATCAACCCTTCTGATGTAAAAATTGACAAATAATATTCATTCATGTAAAAAGAATAGATGTTAAAACCATACATTTCTTTGAGAATCTACTGGTCTCTTACATTGTCTGGGTTGGTCTGCATGATGAGAGCGAAGGTAGACAGGTGAGTACAGGAGCACACCGTGAAGTTGCTGCTATTATTTGTGATACTACAACCATTTTCAACCCATTCAGTGTCCTTCCAGTACACACAGAAGATCTGTCCCGCACTGTTTAATGCCTGGCCAACAAAAGAAAAGTTACCGTAACACCTTATTTATCAATAGTTTATAGATGATCTACTAAACATTATGAGTGATTAGCTGTACTATCCAAATATTGTAAAAATAAACAAACAATCAAACAAACAAACAAACAAACAAAAAACCTTCTCATTCTTGTCAGTGTCATCACGTAAACTTTGTAGGTTCAGCTACGTTGTTTACAAAAATCTGGTGTCTAAGTGAATAACATGATTGGATGATGACATCAATTAGCCTTTGATGCTTAACCATTAAACCACTGTTCTCACTAGCGTTATATGAGCGTTCACATACAACGCATGTAGATTTGTACCAGATTGTTGGTGGCTCAGGTGAGTGTGTGTCGCTAGTACAGTTTGTAATCTAATCTGAAAACAATGCCGGTATGAATCCGAGCATATAACGTAAATCGACCAGTTTTCACACAGATTAGTGTGTTATTTAATTTGTTTTTAATTAGTTAACTTTACAATATGCAACAATATTCTGCCTGCCGACTTGGACGTGACGATTTAATGTGTCCGCCTCTCTCTGATTCATGACTTTAGTCATACATTTATCAGCTCTACTACAGTATTTATCGAATACTATGGTTCAACCTGCTGAAATTTGTCCACCAGCGGATGAGCTCTGATTTATAGAGAGCGCGTAGACTACCTACTGAATATCAACAACCGTAAAAGATTGACATGTTTCATGTTAGTGGATGGCTCATTGATGGCAGTCACATGAGCAGTTGTTGATGGTATTTCAATGGATTGTAGAGTGTACAATAATGGACTGTCCACATAACGTTACCAAATAAACTCATCTGATATGATTAAGTCAAAATAACTTGCAGTGCTGTGTTTGAAGGTGAAGCTGACTGGTTTGGTGAGATTTCTGTTGGCGGTTTTGGGAAGTGTTGCTGACACCACAGTGGACATCATGGTTTTAGTTTCGTTTGTAGTGGCCTTGAAGAAGTCGGGTTTCAAGATGCTGCCCATGCTGGCGTAGCTCGCAAAGATCGCAGAAGCTGATCCTGGAAAATAAAAATAAAAAAACACCAACAACAATAACAATAATAATAATAATAATAATTAAAAGTACAATGGTCACGATTTGGAAATTTGTATGTTAAGGGCTTTGCTCAAGGGCCCAACAGTGGTAGCTTGGCAATGCTGGGGCTTGAACTCCTGACCTTCTGATCAGTAACCAGAGCCTTTAACCACTGAGTCACCACTGCCCCATTGTCACTGATCAACATACACACACGAGTGTGAAGAAAAGTATTAGTATAGAAAATATTTCAAATCTGGCAAACATTTTTTTTGCTCAGTTTGAACTATGAAAACAGGATCAATAATTGTATTATAATATTAAAATAAAGTAGCAGATATTCCGCACACTGACTTAAATATACAATGATTTGTCAGACACAAGAGTAAATACAAAAAGATTACTAATGTACCTTTGTTTTTCTGGGAAATCCCAATGAGATCAATATTCAAGGAAGAACCATTTGCGTAGAGCGGGGGGATTTCCGTCAAGGTGGTGTTCATTCCAACCGAAAATATTTGAGCATCTGAAAAAATCCATAAACGAGATTAAAGTCCAGTGTAATTAGTAGATTATGTAGAGTAACTTTAATTCAGTCTTCTAAATTTTTCAAGCAGGTTCCATACCCATATCGTTGACGGAAATTTTTGTCGTGCTGTTGGTGTCTGTTGGTGCCACTAGTGTAGACATCAGTTTCTCAGTGACAGCCAGTAAATTATTTCCATAGTTGATTAACTCCTTGCTGTCAGCAGAATTTTGTCCAGTAATGGTAGTTGTAATATTCATCACTGCGCCCAAATAAACTTCCACAGTCTATCAAAAGCAAGAGAGACATCCAGTGAGTACATATCCACATGCAATGATCATCCGGAAATTCAGAATCGGATAATTACGTCACAAATATATCTTACCTTCTGTGGTAGAGGTTCATCTGTATTGTTTAGAAGTGCATCAAGGTTGTTCAGAAAATCCTGTGCGCAAGCTGCTGTCTAGAAAAAAAAAAATCACTATTAAAATGAACTTAAAGTGCCATGTCATTTCCATTTATTCATAAATGTTTACATAAATTTATTCATTTATTTATTCATAAATGTTGTAAACGTGTCAAATATCAACCGAGCACATTGCTAAAATGTTAGCATAGCTTTTTTTTTTTTTTTTTGAGAAAACACATGTAATATGGATAAAATATAAAACTACCAGTTAACTACAAATATAACTGCTTTTTTTTTTCCATGTTTTTTTTCTTCTTTTCAAAATGTAGCTTTTCCCATAACATTCTACTTGCCAAGTACTGCCGTAGCACATCAAAACTAGCTAGCTAAATATTTCCGAAACTAAAAATCAAATGTACTGCAGTGCAAGTCTCAATATATATATATATATATATGCATTTGAATTTGAATAAATGTCGGAATATGCTGCCAGCTGTGAGTTGCCATAGCATTTAAAGCCTTATTGAATCTATTTACATCATGATTTCCAACGCTGAATATGAAAAACAAGAAAGACTAAATACTAATAATTAACTTTAAAAATAATATTATAAAGCCAAAAACTGACACCTGTTTCATTTAATCTTACCTGGCAATCAGCAGTCACTGTAAGAACTGGAAAAAAATTAAGAGTGAGGGAATAAATGATCATTTTAATATAAATAAATTAGAATTATAATGTTTCAAAGCTGTTTGAATAAGGTCATCTTTTCGTAATGCACCCCATCCTCATTTTACTCATACAAGTATACAATTTCCCCAAAAGCACTGCATTACAGCATGACGTCACTATGGGTGGTTTTTAAGTTGTTGTTTTATTTTTTTTAAAGCAGAGCTCGTACCTGAGCATCCATACGTGTTGCTATCCATTATGTTTGTAGACATTATTAAGCCAGGTTCACACACACAGCTGCCATAAACAGCACCGCACTGAGCATGGTCTCCACAGGAAGAGGAATTGCTGCAGGATGAATGACCTGTCGACAGGAGGATAACCAAATCAAACTCTTTTACACTTTTTGCTTTAATTGTTGCTATTTCTAAAGGTTCAGACGTGTAAATAACGTGCCGACAGACTTCCTACACGCCAACCGTTCATTTAATCGTGTCATTTAATTCACGTGGGTTTATTCTGCATGATTTACAAAATATTAAAGCTGTTGGAAAAACAACAACAACTAATGCAAATCTATCTAATTATTTGTGTATTCGTTTATTTATGTTTGTTTTGCTGACTTTATTTTTGTCAGAAAGTGTGTCCGAGGAATTAACGTTTGGTTATCGGGAAATCTTGATTGTAACGGGACTTTGCTACAATTTTTTTTATAATTCAATTGTTTGTTTATTGGATTTATTTATTTATTTATTTATTTGTGGGGTTTTTTTATTTGTTGTTTCTTTGTTTGTTTATTTGAAACAGTGAAGTAAGGATTTCAGGGATTTCAGTCTGTGATGTTTTTGTTCATATTTGCATAGTTTCTAAACAATATTAATTTAATATCTTAATAACGTTAGTGCATAACCATAAAAGAGAAATTCAAGCTAGGTTTTTATAACTCTTAAAATACTGTTGTTGTTGTTGTTGTTGTTTTTTTTTGTTTTTTTTTAATTAGTTTATTTTATAGCAGTGATAGAGAGATTTCAGGGATTTCGAACTGCAATAACTATAAGGAACAAAAAACATGCTTTGTACAAACTATGTTAATGTGATATAAATATATATAAATGTGCAGAATGAACTGATGAGACTATACAACAAGTAAATAAGTAAGTAAGTAAGTATACAACAAATATCAAAAACATTGATTGGTTTTGTTTTATTAGCATAGTCAAAGTTTTTCTCACGTGTAGCATAAGTTCTTTGGGTGGGTCGGAGGAAGTAGACAGTGAATCCTTGGCTGCAGGTTATATAATCCGTGTTATAGATGGTTGAGTTACATGTGAATAAGTTGTAATTCGTGATGTTTCCAGCGGTGTTATTCTGGGCACGTGCGCAGGAAGAGACCACCTGGTCTCCTCCAATACCGACGAAGCGGTACCATCCCTCCTTCAGGTTAATGTCAGTGTTATTACAAAAGGTGGAGCAAAAGCCAACATTCCGCCATGGCTCAGATTTGTTTGTATAATCTGAACAAAAAGCTGAAGGACAAGACATACATAGATGTTCTATTAATGTAGCTAAATGATAAGTGTGGAAAAGAAATATTGTATTTGAGATTAAGGTTAAGCAAATTTACATACACCACAGTGCTCATGAAGTCTGTACCGTGGTTGGTCGGAAGGTTATCGTTTTACGGTATCGTTTCTATAGTTACAGCTCATTCGCTTGAACAGCAAAGCTCCACGTAAAAAAAAATAAATAAAAACCACGCAATCACCGATAGAGTGTTTTATTCCTTACTTCATAACTCATAACAAATTCAAAAACTCCTATTTTCCGACGTCGTGATAGGAATAGTACAAATCATTCACTGATGATAAATTCAAATCGATTTAATGGATAATGGAATGTTTGTTTTGTCAAATGAGCTCTAAAATGTTTCTTGTAATGGACACTTTTGTTCTGGCTACAAGTGAAAATAATTTGTGACTTAATTTTCACGAGCAACTTAAATGAAGTATGAATGAACGAACAATAATAATAATTTCAACATAAAAGGTAGTGGGTAATATGGTAATAGCCTAAAAATAGCTAAAAATGCTACTTTACAACGAAAGGAAGAATAATAAATATATGGCATTGTCATATAATGTATATGTATGTGTGTATATATATATATATATATATATATATTAAACTTACGGTATTGAGAAATGTTGACGTTTGCATGTACAATCAGTAGAATCATGGCAATCCCTGTTAAAGTAATACAAACAAAATCCTGATATATTGCTGATAAATTAAATGTTATGCTACGTCTTTTCTTCGTACAGATTTCGTTTTGAATGAAGATTAAAGAGTGGACACTCACATGACCAAAAACAGCTCATCTTTCTCCTTCCTGCTCTGTACTGACGCACCTGTATGGTGAGACTGTGATGGTGGACAAGCTCAGGTCTGTCCAACTGAACAGTTGTGATGACATCATCAGCACAAGGACCTATAAGAGAGCAGCAGTAGCTGGGTGTGGCTTCTCCCTCTCTCTCTCTCTCTCTCTCTCTCTCTCTCTCTCTCACTTTCTCTCTCTCTCTCTCACTTTCTCCCATCTTTGTTTCTCATGCATGGCTCTAGAGAGATTCTTTAAAAACTTTGTAAATTGAAAAAATCATCAGATTTAGAAGCTTCCTCAAATCTCCTTATGTAGAAATAAACACTGGAATATTTTTACTACGCTATTCTACAATGCAAGTGAATAGGAGCTTGCCAGAGTCTGGCCTGGGTTTTGGTCATGGTGACAGAAAGATGTGTACCGCAAATTTTTATGAGTTTCTATTGCAATGTCATATCAACAGCTTTCCACCGAAACAAACAAACAAACAAATGCTCTTATCATTAGCCAACATTGGGTGGAAGAACTCTGCATATATTCCAGGAAATTCATACCATAGTCAAATGTTGTGGTTGTGATGTTGGGCCTCTTTCTCTGTGCATGTGTGTCTTTGGATTAACACCTGTAGCTCTGTGTAGTCGAGTCATCATTTTCCTTACATCTGTAAATATAAGCCTTCTTTCTTATGCACAAACCATTCATGGCTAAACTGAAGTGTTTAAAGCATGACTGTGATACTCAAGACATAAATCTGTGCCAACTATAATTACAGTTTCTTCCATCTTCCATTAAATCTAATAAACATTAGTTTGTTTATGGTGGGCCTTCACTAACTGAACTTCCCACCGCACCCTCAACAACATGTGACTGCTCTGCCTGAATATTTACTTGCAAATGATTTTCCATCAACTAGATTCTTAAAATACTCATACCAGTGCTCCTGATTGGTGCAACACAAAAGCGTTCACCCTAAACAAAAGCATTATAGGCAGCTCACAGGCTGAAATTCTGATGACGCCACAGCCATTCGTGGCAGGGAGTAAAGACAGAAAAATCGGCTGTGTTCTCTGGGTGGCAGGAGCATACTCTGTCAATCATAGCAACACTAGCCAATTGTACGCATCCGTGAGCTCATGTATGTGGAAGAGGGCTGATAGCAATTTTTTCTGAATGTGTCACACTGCCCTGCGATGCACCATGATCTGTTTGGCTGGCTTCATGTGTCTCTGAAGTGTGTGGGAATTAACATTTGACCAAAACAATACTCATGCTACAGCCCTTGCACGTGTCCAGTATGGGGGGGGGGTTGGAGGTAACATCAGATAAGGGTCTAAGCACCTTCTGAACTGGGCCTCTGACACCCAAAGTTTCCTCTGACAAAGTTACACTGCTCGGATGAAAATCATCACCTCCATGTCTGAGGCCAAGATTCTCTCATGGAAATGAATGGGATGCTACAGGCAGGTGAGGGAGAGACCTTGCACATGGGGGAGGAATTTAAGTACCTTAGGATCTTATTCATGAGTGATGGAATGTTAGATTGACAAATGGATCATGTCAGCTGTCGGTATACAGTTTGTGCGGTGAAACAGGAGCTCAATTTGCAGACAATTAATCTATGTCCTCATCTACGGTCACAAGCTGGGGGTAATGACTGAAAGAAAAAGGTCACAAGCACTGGATATAAGGTTTCTCTGCAGGGTTTCTGGGCTTACGCTTTATTATAGGTTGAGGAGCTTGACAATCTGGGAGAATCTCAGAGTAGAACTGCTGCTCCTCTGGTTTGAGAGGATTGAGGTAATTGAGGTGGTTTGGGAATTTTGGAAGGATGTTTGCTGGTCAACTCGCAGTAGAGCTGTATCAGGCACGTCCTACTGGATGGACACCCTGGGGCAGACCCAGGACCTGCTAGAAAGATTATATCTCAAAGCTGGCCTGGGAACATCTGGGGATCCCCCAGAAGGTGCTACAAACTGTAGCTGTGGATGGAGATGTCTGGACTGAACGTCTTAGTAAGATAGGTAGATAGGTAGAGTTATCTTCTAGAGCTATTAGATACATGTTTTGCTTGTGTTCATGCTCACTTCCTGAAACTATCCTGTTTGTTAAAGTATTTTATTCAAAATCACTGAAGCATTTTTTTCCTGAGCTCTTTGGGGCTTTCTGCAAATGAGTGCAGATACAAGGGACCTAGTAAAGTGGCAACTCAGTGACATTATCGATGATTATAAATGATTAACATTATTGTGGATGGAATTACTCTGAATGAGCTGACTTGCTGTTCATGTTTCCCAGTCGGTTCTCTGGGAACTCAGCTTTTACATGCTGGAGCTCTCTCCCAGCTCCCCAACACATCAGTACCATGGATTCAACAAAAATGTGTGCTGTCTAGGCTTGAAAAAACACTGCTTTAGGGAGTCTGGTCAGTCTGGTCTTGATTTGTTCCTCACTTGATTTGTTACTGTTCAGTCAAGTCAGTCACATTTATTTCTAAAGCACATTCAAAAACAACAACTGTTGACCAAAGTACTGTACCGATGAAATAACAATATAAGTAAGAATACTACATTTAGACAGATTCAAAAGCTAAAACAACAAGTTGGGTTTTGAGACGTGATTTAAAAACCTCGAGAGTTGTTGAAGACTTAATGTAAAGTGGCAATTTATTCCAAAGACTAGGTCCTGCAATTGAAATAGGTCTATCACCCTTCAGTGTTAGTCATGACCTAGGGACAATTCATTGTAAGCTATGTGATGACCGTGACAGTCTAGATTACTGTTGTCAGAAATATAGAGCGATGCCAAACAAAGCAAGCCCTTGTAAACAAATAATAACACTTAAACTGGATCCTGTATGAGACTATAAGCCAGAACAAAGCTAGTACAGGAAGTAATAGAATCACATTTCCTGGTTCCAGTCAAAAGCCTAGCAACAACATTTTGAACCAGCTGAAGGCGTGAGACGGAAGATTGAGTAACTCCCATGTAAAGTGCATTGCAATAGTCAAGTCTAGATTAAATGAAAGTATGTATCACAGTCTCCAAATCATTAAAAGTTTAAAATGTTTTTAATTTGTCAATATTCATTCATAAATAATTCATATTTAAAAAATAAAAGCTGCCCTTGACTACAAGATTAATTTGACTATCAAATTTGAAAGCCAAATGACAAATGGCATCTAGATGCTTGTGAGTGTAAGTTACGAGGATAAGGGTCCCATGTTACTATTTACCATAGTAATAGCGTCACGGGGGTCATCTTTGGTTTATTTAACTGAAGAAAATTAGCCACCATCCATCTTTTAATATACTCAAGACAGACAAAAAGAGATTGTAAAGCAGAGACAGCATTAGGTCTCACTCCAAGCTAAAGCTGAATGATAGGAGATGTTTTATTTCTGAAAAATAGCCCCCAAAAAGTAAAGCATGTACAAAGAAAAAGAAAATAGGGCCTAAAATAGAGCTTTGAGGTACTCTACCAGTGATAGGAGCAGAAGACGAGGAGAAATTCCCAATTTCATGACGTTACATTACAGCATTTGGCAGAAGCCCTTATCCAGAGTGACTTACAATTATCTCATTTATAGATCTGAGCACTTGAGGGTTAAGGGCCTTGCTCAAGGGCCCAACAGTGGCAGCTTGTCAGTGTTGGGATTTGAACTCACAACCTTTCAATCAAAAATTCAACATCTTAACCATTGAGCTACCACTTCTCTTTCAACTAAGAAAGATCTATCCTTCAGCTTAGAAGCAAACCAATAAAGCGCACTGCCTTGAATTCCATCCAACTGCCATAAACGCTTCAGAAGAATGGTATGTTCAGCTGTATCAAAGGCTGTCCTAAAATCTAGCAAAACTAGATTAGCACGCTTCCACGAGTCCACAGATACCAATACACCGTTTGTCACTTTCAAGAGGGCAGACTTAGTACTATGTCTTGTTCTGAAACCAGGCTGATATTTGTCTAATACGTGATTTTTACTGTAAAAACGAGAAAATCTGATGAAAGACAACCTTCTCCAAAAAAAAGTCTAGAAAGAAAAACTCATTTTGACATGGGTCGATAATTATTTAAATCCAAAGGCAGTGCAACATTTGCATGCACATCAACAAACAACGGAAGCACACATAAAATGGAAAGCTGTACAAATAAAAAGTTTACAGTGGCTTGTATATTAATTCATCAGAAACTCTTTGTTCAAGTTTGAACCTGCAGGATGTTTAATGTTCTGTATAAAGACTCTCGGTCTCTCAGGTCTGCTGTAATAGAAAACGAATGAATGCCTTCTGATCAACCGGAGTCCAGAATTCAACACTGATGTGGGATAAATGTATAATAGTAAAAAGTAAATCACACATAATGTACATAAGCACAGTTACACGATCAATGACATTATGCTTAATTCTAGTACATCAACACTTACAGGGACGTCAGTGTTTCCATAAACTGCTCTAATCAGGTTGAATTATGCGTGCTGAAGTAGGAGTATGATTATATCTGCAGAACTTCTTCAAGGAAATTTGTAGGGTTTTTATCTCACTTCAACGTTACTACAGAGATTTCCTGAGAATGAAGGACATCGGAGAGGATAATCAGATCATCTCAGGAATTATAACGGTAGTTTAGTAAGATTATAATGAAATATTAAGCTGGCTTGACTCTTTATAACCCTGCGCTACTGCGGAAAAACCTCCGTTTAATCTTCTGATTAAAAAAGTGAGGAATAAAATACTGTGTGTGATGCTGTTATAGTATAATACTGTGTAATACTGTGTTGAGGATGAGGTTCTATATAGTTAATTCATTCATACATGTGGATACAAATGAACCATAAAATCTGATTTTATGAAAAGTATTAATAATTTTGTGTTTAATGGATGAACAGTATGATTCCCGACATCCCAACTCCAGTCATGTGACCAACAGGAATGCACACACACACACACACACACACACACACACGCACGCTCACGCGCACACACACCAGTGCAAATGTTGTCACACACACATAGGAGAGTGCTTTAAACAATGACACAGTATCAGGACAAAAACTTCAGCACAAGTTCAATACAGTACACTTCTAACACTTTAACTATATTAATAATATAAATAATATAATAATAATAATAATAATAATAATAATAATAACACACACATACACACACACCCCTAGATCCTATCTAGACAGATAGATAGATAGACAGATAGATAGATAGATAGATAGACAGATAGACAGATAGATAGATAGATAGATAGACAGATAGACAGATAGATAGATAGATAGATAGATAGATAGATAGATAGATAGACAGACAGATAGACAGATAGATA
>JANDJT010000154.1:18006775-18016951 GCA_024331685.1 Stegophilus panzeri
GTAAAATAAATGGTGTGGTGTTGATTATTTTCCTACAACAGCATGACCACAAGTGTTTTATTTCCTCTTCTACCCCATTATATTTTTATTTCTTTACAGTTACATTTAATGCTGTGGAACGTACACAAAACAAGTTAATGTTGTCACTTCAGTTAGAGGAGCTTCACACAGTCATTCCATCACCATGGTGCCCAAGTAAACACAAAGCATACTGTAAACGCATCTGTCCTGTACGAGTCCCTGTGAATGAGCTGTTACTATAGAAACGATAACATGTCTGTTATTAGAACGTGTGTGCGCGTTAATGTACAGTAAACCTGTGATTTACAGCTGCACGACTGTCAGAACTGCTGATCTGATAATACTGATAATAATCTATCACAATCCAGAATTCAACAGCGCTGTGGTGTAAGCCACGTTCATATCAAGGTAGAACCCTTTACACATCTCAGGAACATGATAAGTAAACAACGAATTGAATGAATGATCAGAACTGACTTACTGAGAATCATGAGTTGAGAGATGAGCAGCAGCTGAAATGTGATGATGAGCAACATCCTCAAAAAAAAACCCTGTAAAATAATACTAATAATAATAGTAAAATAAAATAACAGCCAAGTTCTAGTCTTCACCCAGCTCAGAACTTTGAGTAAACTCACATCGGTTCTTTCGTCAGATGCCAACAACTTCTCAAATGACTTATCACAAGTGCATGTAAATGCCCCAAAATCATGTACGAGTGAAAACATTTCTGAGTTCTGAGCATGTGGTAGGAGGTCTTATTTCTAACAAAAGCAACAGTAACCATAGCAGTTTCAGAGGAAGTTTCTCTTCCTCTTTTTAGCTGCTTAAATAAACTATTTTAACAAGTTTGAGAGGTTTTTAGAGGATGGACCAGCTTACATTAGCATTACTGTATCTGAATAAATCTGGCTTGCTACAAAACATTTAAATTTACATTTATTCATTTAGCAGACGCTTTTATCCAAAGCGACTTACAAATGATGAAATACAAGCAAAGCGATATATCAAGCAGAGAACAATACAAGTAGTGCTACCGTACAAAATTTATAATCGAGTTCTAGAGAAGAGTAGACGTGTAAGAGCCAGAGTAAATTTATTTATTTTTTTAAATAATGTGGGGTTGGCATTTTATGGGTTGGTTAGGTGTTCATGGAAGAGATGGGTCTTTAGCTGTTTTTTGAACAATGACAGATTCTGCGGTCCGGATTGAGGTTGGAAGTTCATTCCACCACTGAGGAACACTTAGTTTGAAGGTTCTTGACAGGGACCTTGAGCCACACTGATTAGGGACTACGAAGCGTCAGTCATTAATTGATTGCAGATTGCATGAGGGAACGTAAGCCTTCAGGAGAGTGTTGAGGTAGGGCGGTGCTGTTCCAGACAAGGTCTTGTACGTGAGCATCAAGGTCTTGAATTTGATACGGGTGTCTACAGGAAGCTAGTGGAGGGAGATGAAGAGGGGTGTGACATGGGTTCTCCTGGGCTCGTTGAAGATGAGGCATGCTGCTGCAGAGGTTTGATGGAGCTAGTAGTGAGTTGCAGTAGTCCAGTTGTGAGATAACAAGAGCCTGGACGAGTATCTGTGTGGCCTGTTCGGTGAGGTAGGGTCTGATTTTCTTGATGTTGTACAGAATGAACCTACAGGACCGTGCAGTTGTTGAAATGTGGTCTGTAAATGTCAAGCTGTTATCAGTACTGGTCAAAAATGCTTGTAATTCCATTTGAGCTTGATTTTGGTAAAATGTTAATAATATAATGACACACACAAGTGTCTGACCATATATGAAGCCACAATACCAAAATACAAGGTTTCGGCTAACAGCGACGATATAATCATGAGGACGAGGAGGAGGTTGGAGGGGCCAGGCTGTGAGGACTGTGGCACTGAGTTGTCTATTCAGATAAAGGAGTGATTGGAAGCGCCAGAGAGAGAGAGAGAGAAAGAGAGAGAGAGAGACGCAAGTGTGCATATGTTTCATTTGTGTGTTTTCTGTTACGTTTGAGTTTTGTTTATGATTCAGTTTTATCTTGATGTTCAGCTGGTTCCTGCCACCTCCTTGACCTCTGAAACCTGGGAAGGAGGAGGGATGCGATGTTGGAGAGCCCTCACAGCTGTGGGAGGATCGCCATGCTGAGGGAGAGTGAGGCGGTGGTGCTGAAACGGTTGCCAGTGAGGACGGAGGAGTCGCTGCTGTCTGCCTGAAAAGGGGCGGAGTCATGGCCATCCACCAGGAAGTCCAGTTCCATTCCCGGCTTCGTGAGGGATCGCTTCCCAGCTCACTGAGAACCCGTGTTTTTTTTCTGTCAATCAAGATTCGGTTATAAAAAAGATCGAAGACCTTGAGCATTCCACAGAGCAATATTATTTCAGTTAAATAATTGTAAGAATACGACACAACTCTAACCCTAACCCTAGAGGAGACCATCCAGCGAAGGTCAGTGAGTGGGTAAAGAATGGGTTAGTCACAGAAGCAACGAATGGGAGGAAATGCTTATGCTAGTCGCTGTACTGTACAGTAGCAATCATGAAGGCACTGTAACTATAATACAGCTAAAGCTCTAAAGTCCTCTAAAGTACATCCAACTTAACGCAGGGTTTCAGATCACTCCAGCAGCCACCCAGGGGCTCTTAACTCTACCCGGCTCTGCCGTGTAATCCTCTATTACATCTTTACATGACTCTCTTCATTCAACTGTGGTGAACTTTAGCGCTGCCACATCTTTTATCATTCAAGCATAAGTGCTAAAAACCTGCACAGTGCTTTTGAAAAGTTTGAAAAGGACGACCTGGAGATTCAGCTCTACTTCATTTTGCTCAAATCTAAATGTTTCTCAAGGGGGGAAAAATGAGAATTAACACATTGTGTGGAGATTTCAGATAAATAACAGGTTCATCCATTCATTTTCTGCACTGCTTATCCTTACTGGGTAACGTGGACCGTGGAGCCTATCCCAGAATGCATGGGGCACAGTGTAGGTCTTTGGACTGGGGGGACGAAACTGGAGAAGAGCCCCTGAAGCACAGGGAGAGCATGCAAGCTCCGCACACACACGTCTGTGGCTGGAGTCGACCCTGGAGGTATGAGGCAAACACGCTAACCACCAAGCCACTGAATAACAGGGCTTTTTTATTTTATTTTTTTTTATTGTTGCTGTTGGTTTCCATTTTGGACTGCAGATGGCAGTCTAGAAACAAAGCTTTGTCTAAAATCAGCTCTCAATCACATGTGTTAGAGTAGAAAATCTCCTAAACTGATATTAGTGTGGATGTTAATGATAATGAGTCTTTATTAATCACATACATTAGAGCACCGTGAAATTATTTTCTTCGTATACCCCAGCATGTGAGGAAGTTGGGGTCAGAGTGCAGGATCAGCCATGATACAGCGCCCCTGGAGCAGAGAGGGTTAAGGGCCTTGCTCAAGGGCCCAACAGTGGCAGCTTGGCAGTGCTGGGGCTTGAACCCCTGACCTTCCGATCAGTAACGCAGAGCCTTAACCGCCGAGAGAGAGAGAGAGAGAGAGGTGTTATAAAGTGTGGTAGGGAGGGTATGAGAGGCAACAGTGACTCAAAATTACATCCTACCTCACACACACACACACACACACACACACAGAGAGACTGCAGTGAGAGGAACTTCACTTGATCTTAAACACATTTGCTGAACCTCGAGTTTCATTTGTGCTCCGTGGAGATGAAGAAGAAATGTTTTAGCCCCTCTTTCATCCTGCTGACTGGTAAGCCTAGCTGTTTCATTTAAAAAAAAATAAAAATAAAAAAGAAAGAAAGAAAAACAAACTTCAATAGACGTTTAGATTAGCATTTCGTCTGACTTACATAACTGACTGAAACAACAGTATAACACAAAAGAAACTGATTTACATAAGATAATGAGTTACCATTCATTTATTTATTCATTATAAAAGGGCAGATTACCTAGTATAAAACATTTGCATATTATAAATAGTTGCCATATATCTATTTATTTATTTACATTATGTTTTCTTATTTGTAGTGTCAGTCATGGGTGCCGTGCTGAACGATGAGGTCTATGAGGTAGGACTCGAAGACGGTGCTGCAGTCATCAAGTGTCATTACACTGCATCATATCAGTCTTATCCCAAATATTTCTGTAAAGGAATTTATAAAGACTGCAAGACTCTTATAAAAACTGACGGTCAGAATCCCTGGACACTTAAAGGAAGACTGTCTCTGTTTGACAACTCTGAGAAAAGCATGTTTGTGGTGAACATGTATAACCTGAGCTTAGGGGATCGTGGACAGTATGGCTGTGGAGTCGAAATAACAAGACAAGACCTGTTTACTGTCGTCCATCTGACTGTGAGAAAAAGTATGTGTTAAATTTCTATATTTTGATGTTAATTATCTACATTAAAAAAAAAAAAAAAAATTCATCGTGATTGTGTGGTAAACAACATTTTCCTAAATTTTTGACCACAGACTCCAGTTTCACTACTAAAGGTAAGTGAACCTGCTCTCTCTATATTTTCTATATACACGTGTACAAATGTGTTCGTTCTTGCACGCATTTCATCAGTCAAAATTAGGATTTTTATTAATTTCTTTAGCACTGCTTAATATCAGGGCCTTGTTACATTCAGAAAAGTTTTCTCAAGTTTTTTTTTTTTAACAGCGGTCACTGAGGGAGCAAATTTTTAGCTGCTGTATTATAAGCGAGAACTCGTTTCACAGACGTCCCACATAATTAAATGTAACTATAAGTGGATAAAAGCATGCCGCTTCATTCATTAATGAAAATAAAAGAATTTAATAACCCACTGGAGGTAAGAATTTGAGCTTCAGTGGACTCTGTGAGATTCCGGGAGTCTGTTATCGTAAGCTAGTCGTGCGCTGGGGCTTTCTCTAACGTGTGGCAAGTTAAAGCATATTTAAAGAGAAGTCACAGTGGCTATGCACTGAGCAGTAACGACACCAACGGTGTACTGACTGCGGTTTGCGGTTAGAAAGATGCTGATCTATAATGTGTATGCGTGTGTTAGAGTTAGTGGAGATCTGATGTCGAAGTGTGTGTGCGTGTGTGTGTGTGTGTGTGTGTGTGTGTGTGTGTGTGTGTGTGTGCGTGTGTGTGTGTGTGTGTGTGTGTGTGTGTGTGTGTGTTACGAACAGAAAGGCCCATTTCAACAGTGACAAGCAGACAAGGAAATGCATCAGACAGCACAGGAAGTTCATCTCAGCCCACGGTGTTTACTTCACTTTCAGGTCAGGAGCAAAAAAAACTATGTTAAATATAACCACAGAAAAAGCCTGACTCAGCTGTACTGAAGATATTTTGTTATGACACGTTGCTTGTAAAGATCTGTGTCTGATCCTGACCCTATAAACGTCTCTATACTACACATCCTCAATCAGGCGAGGAGCAGAAATGTTTCCAGCCGTTATTCAGCTCTTATGTGATCAAATACTTCAAATCAAATACAAATACTTCAATAAAGTGACATAGTGTTTGCTATCTGTTTATATATATATATATATATACATACAGGGATCTTTATCTTTGTTGAAGGGGCTTTTGGTTCAGTACTGCTGGTGTTGTTGGTCATTTTCTGTGTCTTCATATGCAGAGCAATTAAAGGCAGTGCAGGTACAGAATAATCATCTTCTTAACATACATCATTTTAAATAATAATTTAACAACTAAATCAAGGTAATTTGGCCCCTCTCTCTCTCTCTCTCTCTCTCTCTCTCTCTCTCTCTCTTTCTGTCAGACACAACTTTGCCCAATTCAACAGAGAACATGGTTTGTATATATTTATTCACTTTATACAATCACTTTAAAAAGACGCAGACACTGTTTTGTTTTTTGTTTTTTACCTTTGTATAATTTCAGGATGTCCAGCTATATGAGGAGATACAGCGCAGCAACCCTGCAGAAGAAAATGCCTCGGAAAGCCCAGACGGAATGTCCGGTCCTAATCCTTCTCCAGCATTGAAGACAATATACGCCACAGCATCCAATCAGATGCAAGAACCACACCTTAGTACCTCTTTACCAACCAATCATGTGTCCTGTAGTACGAGATTGCACAGCGACGCCGTTGAGAACCACAGAGAACCAAAACAATTTCCAGATGCTGGAGCTTTCAATTATTCCATGGGACACAATGTTACATACTCAACTGTACAAGAAAGTGATAATAACCAAAGTCCAATCTACTCAGTAATCCTCGCTCCCGAATCGGACAGTAGTTCTAATTACACACATGTTGTGCCACCAAAACAGGACACACATAATGATAAAACATCTGTATGATTGATTTATATTGTTTCCAGAGTAGGGACACTTACACAGTTTCTACATGACAGAGTGTTGGATAATCTCTTTTCAATAGATCTTCTCAGTTTGGATGCTCTTCAATGAAATAAAGTGTTTACCAGTGGTGGACAAAATCCTGTACTTGAGTGAGAGTAAAGATTCTTCTGCTAAGACTGCCTTCTAAAAACATCTGCACAAGACCTTCGCTATAGCTCCACAACATCTTTTCTTCACTACACGACCCGCCACTACTCCTCCTGCTCCATCCGCCCTGACTGCTGAAGACTTTGCCACCTTTGAGAGGATTGAAAACATCTGCCAGACCTCCACTTCTACCTAAAAGCCAAAAAACGTTCTGATTTTTTTCTTTAAAGAACCAGAGAAAAGTTAGCATATATTTGTGATGTTTTTATATATGTCTCCTTATTATTATTATCTTTACTATTATTGCAGAATTATAAAATGTGCTACTGTAATAAAGGCGTGTTCTTGACCTAACAGCCTGTTGGATGTCATTTAACCAACTATGATCATTCCATCACATGGTAAATCAACACAATACAACATGCAGTACCTTACGTAGTAAGAGGAAATTGGACACTTCTTACCATTAATGCACAAATGCAAATTTGTCCGTCCGTTCGGACTGGAAAGAACGATACTTGTCATCTTTTTTTTTTCTTTTAGCCATTTCACCTTTCTTAAAAAATAATTAAAACAGACCGAATATGTAGTTTTCGACTGATTTATGAATTAGACTGGGAAATCACAGTGCTGCTCCACATTGTCCGATGAAATTTGAGCATGTCGTGCCACAGGTTGCCGTATACATGACAAACGTGCATCGATTATGAATGATGTAATAGTGTCAAATATGTAATACATCGAGTTTGAATTGAATTGACACACTAGCTTTCGTGATTCCTTTTTTTTATCCTGCCGTTGAACCATAGCCAACCACTGAAAGAGCCATCTATGCCTCATCCTCCTTGAGCTTTCAGCAGCGTTTGACACGGTCAACCACAAGACTCTCTTGTCCACCCTCATGAGTCTCG
Organism: Stegophilus panzeri; assembly: GCA_024331685.1. Taxonomy (NCBI): domain Eukaryota; kingdom Metazoa; phylum Chordata; class Actinopteri; order Siluriformes; family Trichomycteridae; genus Stegophilus; species Stegophilus panzeri. The sequence goes on from JANDJT010000154.1 coordinate 18,014,150, forward strand.
GAATTCACCTGGAAGGTCGCTCATACCAGGTGACGTGGAGGGGATCCACATCTGCTCCCTGCAGGCTCTCCACTGGTATCCCACAAGGCTCAGTACTTGGTCCTCTTCTGTTCTCACTCTATACTCAATCTCTTGGTGAGGACGTATCCTCACATGGGTTCTCATTCCACTGCTAGAGTATGCAGATGACACTCAGCTCAACCTCTCCTTCCCTCCCTCAGATCCTTTTGTTTCTGCTCAGATCTCAGTATGTCTGGCAGACATCTCCATTTAAGTATTAAAGTACTTAAATTAGCACTTTTCATTTTAAAAAAATGTACTATATTACCTCCCAACAGAATTTTAAGACTGATGGTATGGCATATTGCATAGGTCAGCTGCAGGGTTGTCAACATTATGTGATTTGCCGTAGGTCCATGTGTTAAGAGAGAAAGCAGTGAAGCCACAAAAAAAAAAAAAAAAAACCCAACAGTTATCATGTATTGAAAACTAAAGCTTTTATAATGCTCTTCTTCATAAAAAAGAAGAGTTTTCGGGAAATGGGTTCTAGTGATATCACTAAGAAATACCTATATAAATTGTTTGTGTGTGTGTGTGTGTGTGTGTGTGTGTGTGTGTGTGCGTGTTGTTGATTCTGTGCTGTCTAAGTTGGAAAGTTAAGTGTAAACCACTTGAAACACAGAACATCGGTTCATAAAGCATCTACACACACACACACACACACACACACACACACACACTCAGCACCCAAACTGAACCCTGATCGTAACCACAGTAACCAAAAGAAAACCTTATGGATCTTTTTTTTTTTTTGGTTTTGTTTTGTTTTACATAAAGGCTGCAGATCGTAATCGTCACATTTTCCTATTCTTGTGATGACATTTGAAAAACACTCACACACACACACACACACACACACACACACACACACACATACACACACACACACACACACACACACACACCCTCTGTCTCTCACTTCCTTGCAACTCTGGCCAGCAGCCTGAATTGTGATTCGTTTTGAAAATCATTGTGGTTTAATGAGCCACACATAAACAGTGTCTTCATTCTCTATTCTCACTGCTTTATTACATTTTTCGAATATAATTTTAATATATTAGTGCATTCTTTGTGGGTTTTTCTTCTCGTCCAGCAACATCATGAGCATTATAGCTATGAGTGTGCTTCTTTTTGGAGGTGAGTATAATTTTGTTTGTTTGTTTGTTTGTTTGTTTTGTTCTGAGATCTGATAATTTGGAGAAAAAAAAATTAAAAAAATACAACAACGATATACGAAGGTAAAGTGATAACGCTATGGCGAGCTATATCACTGTTTCTACATGCTGTAGATTTTATAGGTTTTATCCATGATTGAAGTTTATGCACATGGGTTGTGGTACAGGACACTTGTTGTGTTAGACTTGTGGTATAATATATTTTACATATTTGGAAATCAGCTGGACACATCAATCACAATTCTTTACCTTGGAAAGTGAACGTAGTGTACCTTTTAAAACATTTAACCCCCACACCTAATCACTCTCATTTATAATTGGCTGAGGGTTTAGATCTGACGTTTCTGCAGAATGAGAAATAAATATGTAAATATTAAATGCAGTGAGGTCTTAAGTGTAACTTGGAAAGTATTTTCTGTACACTAATGACACTTTCCCTTGAAAAACATCCACGTTAAATGTATGAAATATTTCCGCTTGAGGCTAGCTAACATTGCAGTGAACACCTACAGCTTAACAGCTTTCATTTCTGAATGTGTCGCTCATTTCTCCTGTTCTTTCTGTGTAAAAGAAACGTATTTGTTTTTAAGTAACACGTCTTTCTCGTTCTTTCTCTCAGCCGTACCCATCGTGTTGTCTGGAGGAATGAGAGTGAACGAGACACTAGGAGGAAACGCTTCTTTTCACTGTTCGTACCACAAAGGAAGTGAGATCTACCCAAAGTACTTCAGTAAAGGCAAACCTGAAAAAGAGTTTGTGAGACTGGACAGAGGAGTAATGTGGTCCAGGGACAGCAGGTTCTTTCTGGAGGACGATACGGAGAACAAAGTATTCACCGTGACTATCAGGAACCTGAGTCTGGAGGACGCTGGGCTTTACTGGTGTGGGGTGGACAGGTGGCTGTCGGATTTTCGGATAGAGTTCAGGCTTCACATAGTGCAAGATGTACCCACTGAGAATGGTGAGAACTGAGATCTGACTTTTTTTCAGTCGTACAAATTCATTTGAACAAAAAAAATGTAGTAAGATGATAATATTCATCATTATAACACATTATGAGCCCAGAATTAAGACAGTCATGTGAAAAAATAAGTACACCCCATGGAAATTGTTGGCTTTTTTGCCATATTTGGACAAGCAAACATTTGATCATCTTTGAAACAGCACCTATTAATAAAGTTGATATACTTGAAAAAAAACCACAGGGACAATGAGCTTTTTCAATCATTTATTCAACAGAAATATCAATAGATGTGATATTCTTCTGTGGAAAAAGTAAGCATACCCTTGGCCTCAGAAGCTAGTATTGTCCCCTTTAGCAGAAATAACTTCTTGTAGGCGTTTTGTATAATTGTGCACCAGGCTTGCTGGAATTTTTGACCACTCCTCTATGCAATATTCTTTCAGGTGCAAGATGTTTGAGGGTTTTCTGCATGTTCTGCCCGTTTCAAATCACCTCACAACATTTTAATGGAATTCAAATCCAGGCATTGACTCGACCGTTCCATAACCCTCCATTTCTTCTTTTTGAGACATTCCTTCATGGATTTGCTCGTGTGCTTAGGAT
>JANDJT010000154.1:18131451-18145433 GCA_024331685.1 Stegophilus panzeri
GCCCGAATCTGCGGAAAATCTGCGGTAATTTAGAAAAATTGTCTTGAGTTTACTTGATTTTACGTTTACGTTCATTTCTGCGAGCGCAAAATTGTAAAAATTCCGGAGGGACTGATTGTAATACGTAGTCGATTTTACTCGTCCGATTTTTCGAGTCCTGTTACTTAAATAAGATTTATTGATGCCGTAAATACGCCACAGTAAGTATGTGGCTTTTGGGCTTCATGTTAAACATATTTGTTTATTACGCCTACTTTGTTGCTACGAAGTTCTTAAACTTTTCTTATAAAGATTATAAAGCACTTCAAGCTGTATTTTACGTGTATAAAAGGTGCTTTATGAAGAAAAAAAAATGTAAAAATGTATTATTAGTATAAAAGTATTATTGGTATTAATAAGAATCCGGTCCTCCAATCTCAGTGTTATAAGTGAGTTATAATGAGCTGCAGTTGAAGCGGGAAATGTGAATCAGAGATGCGCTGAACTCTACAGTGATCTGATGGCCTGGTGCAGATATTACAGGGTTTGGATATTATTTGAATCAGTTGTGTTCATAGTAAAAATAAATAAATAAAAAGTTTGACCACCTGCCACCATCTTTTCCAGGTTACTGGCGAGATTCTCCTGTCCGATGTCTTTAAGAATCTTTATAGTGATGTTGGCGGCGTCTGCTGGTCCGTACTGATCCACCAACAGGTCCACAACATCGTGCTGTTTAGCATTCTCCAGTTTGCTGCGGGGAACAGACCTAAAACCCTGCGCATTGTTTCTCGTCAGGAACCATTTAAATCTGTCGAAGTCACCCTGGACCAGCTCGTCCAAGTGCTTCACGAGCATTCTGCTGATGGAGGACATTTCTCTCCACTCTGAGGAGGAGAGGAAATAATGTAAGGAATAAAACATGAGGGGCATTCTGTTGATTATTTTCTCATAACTGCGTGTCCCGAAGTGTTTCATTCCTCTTACGCTACAGCTAGTTATGTTTCCTAAAGCGCTTCCGCTCGTTTTTTCACTTCAATCCTGTTACTCGTTACGTATATTGCGTTAAAAGGCGGGAAAAAGATCGGACGTGATTTTTACCTTGGTTTAATTTTTAACATCACCAAAACGTCCAGTTTAACAGGGGGTGTGTAAACTTTTTTTTTCCCCCACTGTAGATTGTGTCCAGCTGCTGTGATGTAAGTGAACTTGTTTTGTGAACGTTTCATGATCTAGAATGTGACTGTAAATGGATAAAAAGTGTGACATGCCATTCATTGATGACTAAAAATTGCAATCACTGTCGAATTCGCTCTGCCGTAAGAGGAATAGAACAATTGAGGATGTTCTCTTATAGGAACAAAAAAATCTACTTCAGGTGCTAACTCGGCTTTGCTCATTGTTGATTATTTTCCTACACCAACGCCACACTTTATTACTGACATATCACATGATGATTATTTTTTATGTTTTTTTAAACGGACATAATGATTGTCAAATTGTCAGCACAATAATAACATAACCTACAAACACCCCACCCCTCCCCCGCACACACACACTGTAGGAATGCAGCAAATGCCACGACATACATAACTTTAGAGTCTCATGGATCGGTATTTCTGGAGTGATATCAAGCTGTTAGAAAAAAGAAAAGCTGATCAGTGTCTCACAGACAATCAGAGCATCCTTCTGGAAAAGAAAGAAAAAGATAGAGATAGAGAACGGTCTGTAGTTCAGATTTATCTCTCTACAGCTACACACTGTAAAATTATAGACAGAAAAACTCTGAATTTTTAAACAGAAAATCAAATGAACTCTTAACAATATCTTAGAAGTGTGCAGATGTGAGTAAAGAGCCAACAGTGGTCTATGAATCACAGGTTCAGACAAAGTTATGAGACTTTTACAAGTTCATGCCATTAACATGATCACTGCAGGCTACTTACCTTAAACCTGAGAAAGCTGAAGAAAAAAACAAAAACAAAATCCAGTTTATTTAAAGTAATAGTAACAGAAATCGGACTTTAAACTCAGACCTTCGCCGTGGCAGTATGCTTTCACTTTACCTTACTTCCTCTTTCTGCCTGTACACAAAGCTCCGCCCAGGAACGTGTGGTGGATCAAACAGAGTTCGCATGCCAAGTAATGTGAGCAGTTATTGTGTTCATTATTGTGCTGTCTGCTCTTTATGTTTTGTAATAAACTCTTTTGAGCACTAAACAAAGATGATTAGCATGTGAGCATGATTAGCTAAAAGCTAGGCCGATCAGCTGCTTGAAACTGTTCGGAGAATTAACCGGCTGCGCTGGGAGCTTACCGATTTGAGACGGAGATGAAGGGTGAAGGGGCGTTGAGTTTGAGTTGAGTGTCTGTACAATTACATAAGAAGATCATTTCTAAATATTTTTTACTAGTAAGAAATAATAATAATAATAATAATAATAACAACAACATATTATATAAAACTTATTGTTAATGTTAAGCGTGGTAATGGAGCAGGTTAGAGCAGGTTAAAGAACTTCTTTGTTGTTGTTGTTGTTGTTGTTGTTGTTGTTAGTAATAGTTCTGTGTTGTTGTTACTATATCTAGTTTCCTTGTGTTATTTTTTTCTATTTCACGCTTTTTTTAGGGGGAATTTAAGTGTTTGTTTAGTCAATTACCTGAGCAATACTACAAGCATATCAAATGTACAATATCATTAACACAGTGTTTATGATATTAATTTCGTTTATTTATTTTAATCTCTTACTATCTGAGCACTAATGCTAACGTTGCACAAAAGCTTCTCTGTCCATCGACCAGTCAGAGTCCAAGGTGAGGTGGTTGTTGTTGTTTTAAGAGAAAATAGAAAATTCTGTTATTTTTATTCCATCATTCTCAACCCCAAGGTCCTCCTCCTCCTCCATCCTCCTCCTCCTCCTCTCCATCCTGCTCCTTTTTCTTCCTCTGCTTCTTCTTGTCCTCCACCTTGTATTTCTGGCGTCGGATGGCGTCGGTGAAGCTGCGTCTCTTGCTCTCGTCGTACTCCTCATTCATCAGGAAGTTGCGGTCGATGAGCTCGGCTGCTTCCTGCCAGTTCTGGTAGCAGTGTGTTCCCAGAGAGCAGATCTCCATCACGGCATTGGGAGAGAGAACCGAGCAGTCAGGACGCAGAACCACCACCGTGGGAACGTCCTCCACCTCGAACATCACCTCCAGCTCTCTGGCATAGACAACACACACACACACACACACACACACACACACACACACTCATTCATTCCAGTGACATTTTTTGGTTTACAAATGTAAAAAATTATTTTAGCTTAAAAACATTTTATGATTTTTTTTTGTAATAATTGAGATGTAGTTGTGCGTAATTGTGGGTGAAGTCACATGACTAGATTTTGTTTGGTATTTTGTCACATGACTTCATCCAAGCACAGCTAGTATACTTAGATTTATTTTTAAATGGGTATGACTCACTTAAAAAAAGCATCACAGGATAACGATTATAGTAAAATCGAGCGTAATCCTGAACACTCGCTCTACCACTTAAAATGATTTTAAATCGAACTTTTCAGAGGAACAGAACTCATGCACTCTACACTAGCAGGCACCCTTGGCACTCGTACTTCCTGTAAGGGTCCTGGAAGGGCAGGAAGAGGCATCGCTTGGGAAGTTCCTTCAGGAGCCTGTCCTGCTGCTCCTCTGAGGTGTCGAGCGAGATGTACAGCAGGACGAGCTGAGCCGAGCGCTCTACGTAGAACTCGTCTGTCAGCTTCTTGAAGAAGTCTTTGAGCGTGGGTGCGAATTCCTGACACCTCTGACAATCGGCCGAGCCGAAGAACAGCATGAGGATCCGGTTCTGCAGGCGCAGGATGATCTCACGCTCCGTGTCCAGCTCATCACGGTCCTTATTGTTTTTCACCAGAACTTTGTCCAAGAACAGATCCACCATGATAGGACCTGCCAGGAGAAAATGGGAAAAAGCAAAAAGGTTACTTACCCCTGCTCTCACAGGAATTCTGACCATTCCCACCAACTTCTGCAAGAATTCTGACCACTCACACCCACTCTCACTTCCACCCACCCCCACAGGAATTCTGACCATTCCCGCCTGCTCTCACAGGAATTCTGACCACTCCCACCCATTTCTGCAGGAATTCTTACCTCTCCTGTCTACTCTTGCAGGAATTCTGACCACTTTCCCCTGCTCTCACAGGAATTCTGACCATTCCCACCCACTTCCGCAACAATTCCCACTCCCATCTGCACCAGCAGCAATTCTGACCACTCCCACCTGGTCACACAAGAATTCTGACCACTCCTGCCCAGTCTCGTAGGAATTCTGGCCACGCACAGCCACTTTTGCAGGAATTCTAACCACTCACACCCACTCTCGCAGGAATTCTGATCATACCCACCCACTTTTGCAAGAATTCTGACCACTTCCACCCACTTCCACAGGAATTCTGCCCATTCATGTCTGCACTAACAGGAATTCTGACCACTCCCACCTATTCTGACAGTAATTTTGACCACTCCCACCTATTCTGACAGGAATTCTCACCACTCACAGCCACTCTTGCAGGAATTCTGACAAATCCCACCTGCTCCCACAATTATTATTTTTGCTTGTACCTGTTTATATTTTCTGATGAACCAAGTTGGTTTTGTTTCCCAAAACTTAAATAAAACGAGTAATTTATACCACAGCGACTTTGACTTGGATAAAGCAATTACCGAAGATGATTAAATCGGCTAAATGCGCCACGCAGAACCACGCGGATGCACTTTAATGTTAATGAACGTGACCTTTCTTTGTCCCTGAGCTTCATATCTGACCACATGGAGGTAAAAAACCATGCACTCCTGATACTTTCTTCTCAGGTCCTGATGCACACTTCCTAATGTCTCTATTCGCTGTAGAATGATCGAACCAGTATCACTGGGTTTAATGTATCATAGTATTTGCTTGTAGCTTGACAAAATAATCATGCACTCTCTACGAAGTATGAAATTACGTGGTAACAGAAACGAATACAATATTGTTTAAAGTGCACTTGGAACCTTCGGAAACAACACTTGATCTCTCTTTATAAAGGGCTTTAAAAATATCACAGTAATTGTGATTATTCTGGCATGCTGCTGTACTGTATATCATACACCCTACTGCTGATGTGACTTCATGTTAATTTAACACATCTACACCTTGTACACACCTGCAGTAAACCAGACGGTGTGTTAGACATGGTTCCTCTCAGCTGAACACACTCTTAACACTAATCTGATTCACAACAAGCAGCTTTGTACCAGCTACAGCTCCTAATAACAACACCACGAATAGCAGCCAGGTCATTTCAGCAAACTGTAGATGAGAACACTTATTCTCTCTCTCTCTCTCTCACCTGTTATATATGTCGATCAGTGTAGATGTGAAGACCAGCGTTCCTCAAAGCTTTGATGACGGATCTTCCCTGTTCACAGAACCACACCAACACACACACACACACACACACGTCCAGCTTGACGGTCAACAAGAAGTAAGTTCAATCAAGGCAGCAGACAGAGTTCAGCCAGACGGTGTGTGTGTGTGTGTGTGTGTGTGTGTGTGTGTGTGTGTGTGTGTGTGTATACAGATCTCCCTCAGTGATGAGCTGTCCCTGTAAGCTGCATTGGCTGAAAATAAACACAGCTTTAATCCGAGAGAGAGAGAGAGAGAATTAATAAAGGACAAAAATACACAGACACACGCTGATAATAAGAGGAACGTTCTGATTGGTCAGATGGTGTCGATTAGTTTTCTATAACAGCGGCTCTGACAGTAGCGCAGGTTTATAATAACGCGCTCGTTCTGATAGGTTATCGTTTCTATAGTAACGGCTCGTACAGCGGACGCTCCACGTGAACGGATTTTTAAAAAGCGTTGACACGGTGCTGTTTATGGAAGGAGTCTCCAGTGTCAGCATTAATGGGAGAGAAGAAAAGAGAGGGCGGGTGAGGGAACGACTGTGTATAGCTGCTATGACGTAAGTGAGAACAGCTGTATGTATGTAACTATAAAGAGATAAAAAAGTATCTCGTATGTTCTTTAATAAAAAATTGTAAATCATTGCCGATTGCATGTGGTATAAAAGCATTAAAACACTTGGGGCGCGTGCTATAGGAAAATAATCAACATCAGGGAGGTAACTGTAACATCCACATCACTGATTGTTTTACTGTAACGGTTTATTCTTTACGTATATTCTATCTAAAAGCAGAAATATACTGTAGATGTTTAGGTTTATACACACACTTTCAGCCATATAGTGTGTGTGTGGGTATACTGTGTGTGTATATATAGTTAAGCATGCACACAGCCTGGTGGTGTGTGTGTAATTTTAGTTAGTTAACGATCACTGCGGTTACGTGTAATGAGAGACGTGTTCGTGATTACACTCGTAACATTAAAGTGCGATTCTACAAAACATCTGAGATGAACGAACGCGGATGAGATTTGCATCTGGATGTGAACGGTATCTAAAGCCGACACGTTTACATGTTTCGCAGATGTTTTTCTTCAGACTGACCACTCCCAGTATCAGTCAGTGCTCGTACACCAGTGTGTAACACATAACGCTTCTCCTCCAGAGCTGGGTCTTCATTCATTCAGCATTTGAAGACACGCAGGGAGATGTATTTCCACCACCAGGGCGGCGGTACAGGAAGGAATTCTGACGCGTGTCTTCATGTCTCAGCCTGACGTTAACTGTCTGCGTGGAATATAAGTATGTAAAAAAAAATAAAAAATGCCTGTTATAATAATCCAACATTTGTTTCTCTATCATTTCAAGCAGAACCTTTTAGTTTGGAAGCGGAGATCCCTTTAATTATGCGATGAAGCTTTAAAGAAATTTTCCACCAAATTTGAGATCCAAATATAGCATGAAATATCAACATAACACTGAAGACCACCACTTTCAAGGAAGCCAACTGCTGCGTGGCAGTGGGAGCTCAGTGGTTAAGATGTTGGACTTCTGACCAGAAGGTCATGAGTTCAAATCAAGGAGTTGGGCCCTTGAGCAAGGCCCTTAACCCTCAACTGCTCAGATGTATAAATGAGATATATGTAAGTCGCTCTGCATAAGTGCGTCTGCCAAACGCTGTAAATGTAAATATGTCAGCAAGGAAGTTTTATGCACACTATCATGCTGTTTTAGTGACAATGTTTAAGAAATAAAAATACAGTATTTCAAGTCCTAAGTTTCCAGTATTATGAAAAAAAAAAAAAAACGTGATATCATTGTGACTTTTTTCCCCTCATAGTATCAGATATTATGACTTTATTCTTGAAATGCGGTGTTTTTATTTGTTAAAACAGTGGCCTGAAAATGCCATCACACACACACACACACACACACACACACACACACACACACACACAAACGCATATAAGGCTAATGCCTAGTTATTGAAAACACACACAAATGCAGAAGAAACACATTCTCTCTGTATTTCTCAGTAAAAATACACACCATCAAACATATTACACGTTCTATAGACACAACCCGTAATGAGCACTTTCTTTTTAAAAAAAATTCCCATCGTTAATTCCTCGGCACTCCAACGCAGTCATACCACGAGGTTGAGAAAGAAAGAGTAAAACGTTTCTCCTCTGTGTTCTTTCACATTTCGGATGTAATTAACACAGCAATATTTTGTACAGACACTGATCACACTGTTGGTGGAAACGAGCAATAAATTCATCTGCAAGGAGAAAATATTTTACATGCAGCCGAAGCTGCTGTTCTCAACTGATCTGTGTTTCATTTACTGATCTATAATATAATACAATATAATAATGATTATATCGCAATAAACCACGAGAAGACGTAAGTGATGGTATTACGATCTTCTGTTAAAAATGACAATCAGCCCACGCCTTGTTTAATTTAACCGTAAAAACCTATAAAACTGACTTCAGATCAGCTGAAAACATCACCTTCAGCCACCACCGCTTCTCACGTCGGTCAGACGGTTACATACAGACGGTTACAGGGTCATACGACTCGCAAACATCCACGAGAAAGTCATGTTTTAAGGCTCTTCTCTGAAATGAAGGTAAACCTAGAAATAACCTAAAAATAACCAATGAGAAAAATAAATCTGAACAATAATGGTTTAAAAATCGAACAAATACATCTACTAAAGTTTAAGAAATTTGACTAACCTTAATAAAATATTCGAATATCTTGAACTTCCAGGTTACGCGAGTAAGAACCACATTAACGGGAGAATTTCGTCTCCGAAGGAACGTTTCCTTTAAGAAATGATGAAGCCGCAATGATGATGAAGTAAAAAATATGGAATATGGACAATAAGATAAGATTCAAACAATAGGTTTAAAAAAAAAAAAAACCCTAAAATACAAAGTTATTTTTTACTTACATTACTTACATCTTCAGTAACGCAGAAGTTTTAAAAACAAATGTAAAAAAAAAAACCCAAATAAAGAACAACAACAGATTAAAAACACTACATTATGATATCAGAAATTCAACATTAGATGACTTTCGGTTAGTAAAACAGCCGAACTCTCCCACAACCGACAGAAAACATCTGTAAAGTCGTACAATTTTTACTACATATTTACTCGATTTTACAGATTTAACCTGTTTATACTCAGTCATTCTTACTGTCTTCTCATAACTGCATTGTTTTTATGTCTAGCATCCCAAGTTTTGTAAAGAAGAAAAAAAAAAAAAAAATCTAGCAGGTGAAGACAGCGAGGACCGAATTCTCACCGTTCTCTTGAGACGAAATTCAATCAGAAATAATAAAAAGTAATGGAAAAGCTCTCGAGTACGCGAGCGAATCACGACGGAGCTGTAAGTCAAGCGTTTCAGTTCGGTCCTCAATCAGAAACATGTTACGATTGCTAACGGCGCAAATAATTAATATTAATATTAGTACAGACCTGTGGTTCTAGACCAGCAGCATACTGGAACCATAAAGAACTAAAAGAAGCGATAAATTCTGGGTCAAATATCCAAACTTAATAATAAAAGATAGTTGGAACTTTATGACAACGACATACAGCTCAGAAATTGCGTCACCCTCTCAGTTCTGACCGATCACGTGTACAGAAATCATATAATAATGTGTATTTTTACATTTAAAATAAATTATCCCATTACACACTGCAAAACTTCCTGTTTCTCTAGATTTCCCATGCTCTACAACAACGCGGAACTTAGTGTCCCAAACGCCCGGTTTAATACTTACGGTCTCCATAATTCCCACCTCGATGAGTCCGCTTAACTGTACTCTACATCTCTACGCTAAACACAGTGGATCAGACAGAACATGTTGCATGTCCGAAGCTCGGTTCTTTACTGCTGCGCTAAAGCTAATAAAAGCTAACATGCGACGGAAGTGACGACCGAGCCGAGCCGAGCCGAGCCAGGTTTTAAGGTGAAAATGTGTACTAGAGGCTCTAATCTTCATTTAATTTCCAGCTACGTTAATCAAGAAACAACTTCAGACATCAAACATTGTGTAGATTTCATTTTCGGACCCTGCACATGCCCACATCCAGAGCAGAGTATCTCTAAACCACAGAAATGAGACTCGTCATTTGAATTCAAACATATGAACATGTTAAAACTGTCTCGTCGTCTCGCCTCTAGCAGAACCGCTAATAAAATTACTTTTCGCTAGTTACCCGATGAGATTCCGTAAGTAAACAGTACGTGTTTCTCAGAGCAAAATCGCGTCTGCTGCGTTTTTTACGCTACATTGATTTTGCTGCTGAGGCGGAGCGTGTTCCTCGCCACACACGCCTCTCGTTGTGCGTTTTTGCTCAGTAGCGAAGCCTAGTGGTGGGAAACAACGTTGTAAAGGTTTCCCTGCTCCTTTGCGCGAGAGGTCAGAGGTCAGAGGTAGCGTGCGAGTGCATGGCGCGGTTCTTTTCCGGACGCTCTCGGTCCCAGTCGGTGCGTACGGTCTCGTTGTTCCACACGGTGGACGTCTCGGTGTCGCTGATGTAGCCAGGATCGCCCGTGTAGTGCGTTGGGTAAATGAGTAAGGGCTCGACGGAGAACGCCCGCAGGTCCCTCAGCTCATAGTGAGACATGTAGTCCTCCCTACAGAGACACGTTATTTCGGTTAGAATTTTAATGAAACGTGATAACGGGGTAAAATAACGCTGTCTGAGACGTCGCTAGGGCAACAAATAATCATGTCCTATTCTTATTTTGAGGGAAAGAAAAAGAAGATTGTATTCATCCACTGCATCTGTTACTCTGCGTAATTAAGGATTTATTAAACTTCCTCAAGAAATTCATTAAACATTCTTTAGCAACAAGCTAAAACCCTCACTCTTTTCACGGACACTAACAGCGAGTGTGTTAAACTCTTACACTGGGTGCTTGTTGTACATGACCGGCAGAAACTCGTCTACAGGAAGCATTTTGCTCAGAGGCTCCGCCCTCAGCAGCTTATTGGCTCCTTGTAACGAGATCATGTAGCCCAGTGTCCAGTAGGAATAGTCGGCTTCGACCAGGTTGCGTACGTTGGGAACCGGTTTCTCCGGATCATCTGCTTGCATCCTTTTCCTCCCGATGTAACTGCGTGCGTTAACGAAAGAACAACGGAAGTTACTTTCGCACCACGCTCACAATCGACAAAGTGTCCAGTCTTCTCTTAGGACAAAAGTTAAAGAGATTTCCTCATGTGTATGCGGGTCGGTTATGACTTATCGAGGTATTTGTTTGGTTCAGTCTCTTTAGTCAAACATGTGATACGTGACACGTGACGTGTGACATGTGGATAAGACTAATATTTACTGCTGATTTATTATTTCCTTCCTTTGAACTGACGTGACTGTGTGTGGGAAAAAATGACATTATGGTAAAATAATGTGGTGATGTGGAGGGGTGTGTGTGTGTGTGTGTGTGTGTGTGTGTGTGTGTGTGTGTGTGTTGGAGTTCACTGTGCATTTAATTAGAACATAAAAGAAGACGCTTTTCACTCATTATCTCTCCACTTCCATCCCTGTAATTATTCAGCGCTATGTAATTACATTCAATTACACACTAAAGAATCGTCAGTTCCAATAAGACTCCAGCAGTACAGTAGTGTGTGTGTGTGTGTGTGTGTGTGTGTGCTCACATTAAATCCCAGTCGAGTCCTTCTGCCTCCACGTCCTGCATCAGTTTCTGCAGTTTCCTTTTAAAGAAGAGCTCGAAGCGCAAATCGTCTTCCAAAACCAGAGACGTCTGAAGTCCTCGCTCTACTATCTACAACACACACACACACACACGCACACACACACACACACGCACAAATTACTCTAGTGTTGGAGTCCATGTTGGAAAACAGCTGCACCTCTGAACGCTACTTTTTGGCCGTATGTGATGGCAGCACTGTACGCTCACTTCCTGGTGTAAACAATCCCATAATAATCCCAAAGTTACAGCTCAGAGATTCCAAAATTCCCTTCACGGTCTTATCCATAGTTACGGGAACCAGGACTATTCCAACATGTGTCTTTCTTCCTGGTCTCTTACGTAATACTCCGCTTTAACATTTCATTTTGTGCTGGAAAACTAGTGCTGGAGAATCTAAACTGTGTAAACGTCATCAAATAAAAATCTATAACAAAGTTTATACTTAAAAAGAAATAGGGGCTAAAACTTTTGCACAGTGCTGTACACACCATTAAAACCATCAAAATCTCCTCCGATCAGTGACAGTTGGTATAAACACACACACACACACACACGCACCCACATACACATACACACACACACACACACACACCCACATACACATACACACACACACACACGCACCCACATACACATATACACACACACACACACACACACACACGCACCCACATATACACACACACACACACATACACACACATACACACATACACACACACACACACACACACACACACACCTCAGTCCAGATGTTGTAGTGGGACAGGAAGCAGCCAAGTTCTCCTCTAGTGAGTGGCCTGCCATGATACGGATCACTGTAACCTGGCAACATGCTGATCCCTAACGCACGGATCTGACTCTCATTCAGCGCCCTGACAGAGAGAGAGAGAGAGAGAGAGAAAGGAAGAGACAGAGAGAGAGGGAGATAAACAGAGAGAGACAGACAAGTTGTGTGACAGACACGCACATGAGTGAGAGAGGAGATCAGCCGTGTGTGTGAGAGAGAGAGAGAGAGAGAGACGTACTTGCCGTCCACTGCGTTTATGATCTTGCAGGTGATCTCCTGCTCCCACAGTGTCCTCAACATTCTCTCTCTACGATCCGGACGCCTCAGCAGGTTAATCATGAACACCTACAACACGATTCATATAAATATCACCAAAATACCCCCCTGTGCTATATCCCCCCCATACACACACACACTAACCTCACACACACACACACACACACACACACACACACACACACACCCCACACACAAAAAAAAACAGTGTGTCATGTTTCGAATAAACCATAAAAGCGTAAACTCCCGCTGACACTGGAGACTCCTTCCATAAACATTAAATAAACATCTCCTTACAGAAAACTTCACCGTATCCCTGATTTCACTTTATACTCCAGCGCGTGTGGCGCGTCCACCGTACGCGTCCCTGTGAACGAGCCGTTGCTATAGAAACGATAACGTATCACGGCGAGCGCGTTAATATAAACCTGCACTTCTGTCAGAGCCGCTGTTCTAGAGAACTAATCAACACTTTCTGACCAATCACAATCCAATCAGAAGTTCATTCTCACCTCATCAAAGCCCAGTTTATCAGGGTGTTTACGAGGGACAGAGAGATACACCGAGGGTTCCACCGGAGAACCGCGCACTGAGAACAGAGAGATGAAGTTACAGTCCACAGTTACATTAAACACCAGTCTGTAAATCCATAAGACCTTCTGAAACATCAGGACCTCACCCATGACCTCCAGCAGAGTGTGCAGGAAGTTCTCCGCTTCATCTCGTAAGGAATTACGGCTGTGCAGCGGGACAGGGAAGTGCCCATAAGTCTCCCGGTTACACAGGTACATCTGAACATCTGGAGAAGGAGACAGACACTTGTCTTCCAGTGAACACTGACAGCAGAAATGATAGAAAATCACATGAACAGAACTGATGAATAAATAAATAAATAAACTCTGGGAAATGATGTAATAATATCAGTTTAATGCTGAAATCTACCTTTAAGGTAAAGTTCCTGCAGCTAGTGCTTATGTTACAGCGTTCAGGTAAGGAAGAGAACACTCGGAAGGCATGCGGTTACGGGACAGTAATCAGTGAGGGTGGAGTCACACGGCTACGGTTTTATACCTCTGACTGGTACACAGCACTGACACTGGAGACTCCTTCCATACATGTTACATAAACAATTCCTTGCAAGCTCACTTTCGCGCACACACACACACACACACACACACCTGCCATGCGGGCGGAGAAGGCGAACACGATGACGTCATCGAAGGCCCAGGTGTAGTCGGGGTGTGGGGGGTAGAAGTTCAGCTCACTGGAAGCTTGTTTCCTCAGATCCAGTAGGAAGGTGGAGTGAACCATCGGGACGGGTAAGCAGCCACGCCTCTCCTGATGCCTTATGGGCATGTAGTCCGGCGTGCGCCTGTAGTAGCCCTGCACGCACACACACACACACACACACACACACACACACATTTAATACAAGCATGCATGTACACTTGCACACTGTAGTTATTGATGTAACTTCATACAACATAAACATAAAATAACAAAAGACATTTTCATCACACACACTCTACCTGAGAGGTCATTCCACACCAGAAGTTGGAGTACGCAGCTCTGGACTCCATCATCGGTGCCACGATGGTTTTATTTTCTTTCATCAGCTTCCACAGGACATCAGGGTTAGTGAGAAGATTATCACAGTCCACCAGCTACAGAGAGAGAGAGAGAGAGAGAGAGAGAGAGAGAGAGAGAGAGAGAGAGAGAGAGAGAGAGAGAGAGAGAGAGAG
>JANDJT010000154.1:18193417-18207078 GCA_024331685.1 Stegophilus panzeri
TGAAACAGTAACATCCTCTGATGCTGAGCAGGAAAACAAGGTGTGTAAATGTCTATATGAGTTCCAGTTTATGTGAAGATGATATGAGCAGAGTAGAAGGAAAGATAAAGTACTTTACATGGCACTGTAGCAGCTAAACCCATAACTTAGCTGTGCCTCCCCTTGGATAGCAACACCAAACTAGCCTAGTTAGAAAAGTTTTATATTTTATCGGTCTGGTCGTCCTATACACAGTGACACACCCGAGGCAGCTTTTCTAATCATGTCATACATTGACAGCTAAGTTACATCGGCTTCCATAAAACAAAACTTAGGCTACAAGCTGAGCTGGAAAACATGCATGGAGAAGAATCTGGGCTCCGCACCGGATGAGTAACACTCCAGCTAATGCTCCTGGGTTTGACTAATCAGAAACACTGATGTTTTTAAATTAATTACCTTACAAAAGTTGTTTACATAACGATTGCTAGTCTGATATGGTCAAACGTGGTACAGGTGGTGGCAGATGTGTTTTACTTGGAGTAGAAGTGAATTTTTCTTTCTCATAACAAAAAAAATATAGAGATTATCCTAATGCTCATAAAACATTCACTAATGGGATGAAGAGATAAAACCAGGTTAGATGGAAAGGGTCACAAGATGACTAATTAGACTGCTGAAAACATTAATTAAGCTACCCATTAGGTTTATAATTTGCACGGTCCGTCCTTGCACTGTGCAATAACACCTCATACACAAATCACCCTTTACAATAGATAACGCTTTACAATGAACTCTGGCTATCTATCGTTTCAATAAAATATCTTACCTGTTGAGTAAGAAAAAAGCCATCTCCAGATCGCTTTTAAACCTTTTTACACCTCTGAGTTGTCACCATCTTTGAAAAGCCAACCAGTGTTGATTCTGGTTTTATTACGAACTCTGTCGCTTTCCCTTTTTTGCCTGTAGACTCTGCTCCATTCTGTGTTTCTTGGTTTTTACAACCGGTGATTCCCCAGAGGTTTGCCATTTTGCATGGTCACCAGTTTCGCTCGTCGTGACAACTAACCTACTGTTAGGATTTGAGAATCTTCCGGTCACGGTTCTTAAGAAGAAAGAAAGCAAAAGCACACAAAAAGACGGTGCCCTCGCCCCGCCATACATTTCCTACACCAAGTGCTTGGGAGAGTTGCCAAATAACACACAGACACACAAAATTCAAATGGCAAGATCTCAGACGAAGATTCTCAGAAGAAAACAGACTTCATGTACAAACTGTGATGAATTTTCCAGGTTACACAACTGCACTATTTGACCATGTAGTATTAGCACATTTATAGAAGGGCTTTATTTATAATCGAACTATCTGTGTCACCCGGATGAGGATGGGTTCCTTTTTGAGTCTAGTTCCTCTCAAGGTGTCACGTAAATCACATAATGGAATTTAGGACAGATGCAATTGCGGTTAAGAGCTTTAATGAAGATTATAATATCCAGAGGGCAAGGCAAAAAGGCAGGCAGTGGTCAGGCAAACAGGCTAGAGCAGGTTTGGCAGAAATCAACGTCAAAGGCAAAGCAACATCAAAACCAGAATAGACAAAACAATGGAACAGCTTGGTAATATACAGAGACTATGGCAATTGAACGTTTTACTTTGGGAAGACCGTGTGAATGAGCAGTCTCTTAAGTAGTGTGGTGATTGTCAGTGTGATTGGGAAAAGGTGTGTGCGACTAATCCTCAGGAGAAGATGACGTGTCTGTGTTCCATTAGTAGTTGTAGTCGTCGGCCATGTTTGTAGTTCGTGATGCATTCTGGGAAATGGAGGCACTAGTTTGCCGTGACATGACAGAACCCCACCCCCCCAGAAAACAATCCGTCCCCCAGCGGTCCTGGCCCTCTGGGAAAAATGTCTTCACAGCCCCTCAGGTCCCGAGGCAGGAATTGTCCAACAGATAGCAGGCTTCTCAAGGAACCGAGGGGCAGGCATGAAGCTGGGGCAGGCTCGTCAGGTTGCTAGACAGCACGCAGGTGTGGGAAGCTGGATCGTCAGCTTCAGCAGGGCGAGACGGAAGAGCGACGTCCTCAGCGGAACAGGAAGGCAGGGTCAGCAGACTCAGGCGTGAGTCTGAGTGAGGCGTGACATAAACCTCAGACACGAACATGGCATAGGAGGTCGCCTCGCCGGCCTCGAACAGGACCGTGGCTGGAGAGGCCACTTTGTCTGCCTTGGACAGGAACGTGGCGTAGGAGGTCGCCTCGTTGGCCTCGGACAGGAACTTGGCGTAGGAGGTCGCCTCGTCGGCCTCGGACAGGAACGTGGCGTAGGAGGTCGCCTCATCAGCCTCGGTCGGGAACATACTGTTTTGCTTTATAAGCTTATTATTATTCTTCTGAGACACAAAAAATGTAATTCTCCTCCCAGATCTTTCAAGCTACATGCACCAAACACGAAGTGATCGGAATTCTGGAATTCCCGGTACGGAAGCTCAAAGTGGCCAAAATTCCCATTGACTGTTATAACTCCTTGAGTTGTCAAGCTATTTCCACCAAACTCAGCACAGTCCTGCAGGCTGATCACACTGGTCAGGCTCTGTTTTCCAAACTGATCGGACTCCCGGTATTCCCGTTGCAGACGATGAAATTTCCCCAAAACTCCCATTCACTTACACTGAGGGAATGTTCAGAGAGAGTTCAGTGTGAACATCAGTGATGTGAGAGAAGATGATGCAGGACTTTATTCCTGTGCAGTTGGTAATGAAGTTACTGCAGGCAGTTATCACTCTCTCTTCACAGTAATTCAGCTCCAAGTTATTGGAGATGAGTCTGAATGGAAACTAAAGGAAATTTGGTACAGTAGGATGAAAAGTTATCACAGCTAGAAGACTGATGAGACGGCAACATAATGAAAGATACGATAGCTTGTCTGTAATGACACAGTTTGACGGACCTTCCTTACCCTCATGTGTGAGGTTAAGCTTCATCAGCTATCCAGTAAGGAAGTATGTACCTTCACCATTACATTGTTTTAAATGTCAATATATGAGTCATACCGCGTCTATATGCAAAGGTAAAGTGTGTTGTGTGAAATGTGGCTGGGAACATGAGTATGGAAATTGTGATGAGGGAGCTGGTATGAAGTGACATCATCTCAACGTGCATTCAGCCAAAGCCCCCTTCGATTCACGTTCAATTCAACTATCAACTATGAAAAACTATCTATTCCCAGTAATGTTAAATGTAGCATAGTCACATTCACTGCTGCATATGTTGGACTTTCACCAGATGTCAGGAGAGCAGCACTGAGGAGTCAGAGAGAATTTGGGGTAACTAAGTCGTGGAGCAGACATACTGATCAGGACCATCTGATGGCAGTTGTGTTGTAGCAAAAACAGCATCTGTGGGAATTGTAGGTAATCCAATGTTAGCGTAAACAGCATGTGAAGAATCAGCAGGGATTGTGGGTAAATGAACATTGGAGTAAAGGGTGTTAGAAAGGCGTCTGATGCCAGCAGAGGGAACCTGAGAGCACAGATATTACAGTTATCAATGGTGAGAATTCCATTCTTGTAGTGAACTCATTTAAAACAAAATCATTACTCACCTCATGGATGGTTCTTGGAACTGAGAGAACAGGATCCATCCCTGTTTTAAAAAAAAAATCGATGTCACTATTGAATTATTAGTAATTACAAGCAATACAGACAAATCACTGAATATTGTATTTTCAGTCTTTTGGACACATGTACACATGAACCTTGGCAACTTTGAAAACAATTACGACTTGTTTGACATGAATCGTGTATGTGAAAGTTTAAATGTAAAAGGCAGAGCTGGGTTTTTTTTTTCTTTTTCATTCAAATCCCACCCAATATGGCAGATTTAGCAACTTTGACACTTGATTCGGTGACTTTAATTAAAGTGGAACTTATCCAATGTCGAGCGGGCTGGACCCAAAAATAAAAATCAGCTTAAATGTGTTTGTTTATAAACATTTTTATCTGAAATGTACATTCTGAACATGCAGACAGTTTGGATATATATCTCCCACAAATGGCATAAACGTTCCAAAATTATGCTTTGAAAAGATTAAGGGTTTACAGTGTTTTGCATTAGTATTCACTCCCTTGAACTTTTCAGCATTTTGTAACTACATCCTGGAACTGAAATGGATTTTGGATTGGGATTGCTGTCAAATTTTTAGCTTGCTAATGAGAGTTTACAGCTGAGAGTTTACTGCTCTATGTTGCCTTCTAGTGGTGTAACAGAACTATATTTTCAAATCTTTAAATTCAATTACATCCATAAAACGATTTTAATCTAGAACACGGATTCTAATGTCACATCAATTGCTGGAGTAGAAGCTGGAGCTTCATCTGCTTGATTATAGGCATATTTGTATCTTATATGTATTCATTTTAAGCAGTTTTTGATTTGAGTGTCTAAAAAAAATACAAATATATTAACCAAGGACATGTGATATAGACATGTGGATAGAGAACTGGTCCTAAATCAGTCCCACGTAACTGAACTTAGTTAGAAACTTGATGGAGGTGTGTGCAGTGTAGCGAGTGTGAGATTTTTGAGATGTATTACTCCTCCAGAAAATCCCAGTGAGGAATGCGATCAGAAGAACCAGAAGCACAGCCAGAATGACAGAAACAGTGATGAAAACTGGAGATCCTGGAAGAGAAACACAGTTGTAAATCAGTGATTCAGTCACCTTTACGTATCCACTCATCTGTGATTCAGGTTTAAACATTCACCAGTCAGAAGAGAAGTTGGTACAGGATGAGATGTTGAAGATTTGTTTGAATTTGTGGGAATTAGATGCGTGCTTGTTGATGATGATGACAAGGATGAAGGTTGTTGTGAAACTCTATCACGTGGATCTATAGTAGAAAGGCAAATTAGTGAGACTGATGACCAATATGACAAAAAATATTATATCACGATACTTGAAGACATTTGTAGCAAAACATATTTGTTTCAAAAAACTTGTGGAGGTTTGATGATACTTTTATTTAAATAAATAAATCATTTAACACTGAAATGGAGAAGTGTGTAATTAAATTTGAATATTTAAATTTTTTTTTTATTGATTTATTCAAAAACATATTTCTACCGCAGTGCTGTTGTCTTCGGGATTCTGATTGATTTCTATAACAGCGGGTCTGACAGTAGCGCAGCTGCAAATCACAGGTTTATATTAATACACTCGTTCTAATACCTTATTGTTTCTATAGTAACAGCTCATTCACAGGGACTCGTACAGTGTGTACAAATGTGTGTATAATTGATATGGCGAAGTTTTCTGTAAAGTAATATGACAAGCTGTGTCTTATTAACTTCACGAGGAAGAAAAAAAAGAGGCTGGTGAAGGAATGACTGTTTATAGCTGCTAAAATGGAAGTGAGAACAGGAACTACATTTACATTTTACATTTATTGCATTTGGCAGACACCCTTATCCAGAGCGACTTACGTTTATCTCATTTATACAACTGAGCAATTGGAGGTTAAGGGCTTGGCAGTGCTGGGCTTGAACTCATGACCTTCTGATCAGTAACCCAGAGCCTTTAACCACTGAGACACCACTGCCCAAGAAAAAAATTACTTTTTTTCTTGGATGTTTCATGACGTTAAATGTCCAACCATCCAATTTCTATAGCGCTTGTCCTACACAGGGTCACGGGGAGCCTGGGGCTTATCCCAGAGGACTTGGGGCACCAGGCGGGGGACACCCTGGACGGGATACCAACCCTTTGCAATCATTGCAGGACACAATCACACACACACACACACACACACACACACACAACCATTCACACACTATAGACAATTTAGATCAGCCTACAACGCATGTCTTTGGACTGGGGGAGGAAACCAGAGTACCCGGAGGAAACCCCTGAAACACTGGGAGAACATACAAACTCTGCACACACAGGGCGGAGGTAAGATTCGAAACCCCAACCCTGGAGGTGCGAGACAACCATAAGCTGCATCACACCACCTTAGTGTTGATTATATTCTTATAAAAGCACGCTGGTTTTATTCCATACATTAAACATGCTATAAAATACTGCATATTGCAACACCGACAGTATCTCCGAAAACAATACTGTTGTTGATAAACTGCTTGCTAGAGTATGTATTATGTTTAATACACTGAACCATGCCCATGCACACACTCAGATATTTACCGTTAGCTAAAACACTCACCATAGAGAAAATAAGCTCCTTTCAGTTCCTTATTTAAACACTATTTATATATCTGATAATTCACATGACCTGGTGAGAATACTGAACCATGTGCAGAACATGAAACTGTTGGCCAGAAACTAACACACTCTATCAGATAATACTAAATATCAATTATCTAAATCTGTGGTAATTCGCTTTTAAAGCCATGTCGGTTCACTTTTTTGCTCATACAGACTCACCAGTGACTGTCATGTCGATGCGTATGATGTAGACCTTATATCCATCTTTAGATTCCCCACCTGCTTCAACTCCACACCAGTATTCCCCCGAGTCCCGCTCGTTCACATGCATTATGCTCACAGTGAACACTTGCTTTGCTCTGTCATCTTCCTGAGAGATTTTCCCCTCTCTTACAGCTTTTCTACTTTCTTTAACTGATGTTCTATAAGTACAAACACCACTGTGCAACATCTTGCAGAAAAACTTGGTCTCACTCCTGTGGGAGTTTGGGTATCTACAGCTGATGGTCACGTTCCCTCCTACGAGGACAGTCTTACTGATGGCTTTCTCATAGGAGAGATCTGTCAATCAAAACAGAACAATCAGGACATGTATACAGTAATGTCATACTGACAATAAATGGGAAATGTGTAATAAACCAAGCAATACACTGTTTAAGAACTGATTCAAGTAATGACACAACAAGCTAACACAGAAATCTAAATTGCCTTATGAATTTTATGTTTAGCTTCAATGTTAATTATGGCTAATAATGCTTAAAAGTAATCTTTAGGTGGAGATGAAGCTAGGGCTAAATCCCACTGCACCACTATCAGCAGGTATTCGAGCGGCATTGTGGGTAATGTAGGAACCCATTAACCAAAGCAAAAGTATGCAAAATTTCATTACAGTATAAATCTTGGATCCTGTTGAAGATCATGTTAATTATAATGATTAATATGCCGGGTGGAGTTTTCCTCACAGGTTGTTTACCGCGTGGTTCTACTGCTAAACGGTAGATTAAGATCTCCTCACCTTCTATGACGTTCAGCTTCACTGCAGTGGATATGAGGAATGATCTTTGATCAGAGGCAACAACAGCACATTCGTATGTTGCGGTGTCATTCACGGTCAGCTGTCTGATCAACACGCTGAAGAATCCTGCACTTCTAGTGTCTTGAATCGAGAACCTGTCCTTATGCGTCCATTCCTTGTATGCTTCTGTGTTTATTTGATCCAAACACTTCTGCTGTGTTCCCATCTTACAGAAGCATTTTGTTCTGTCTTTGTGTACATCTTCATATCTGCACTTGATGTTGATTCCTCCCCCTGTGTAGGCAGTCACTGTACTAATCGCCAAAGTTCTCACTAAAATCAAGTTCAAATCATAAACATAATGCACATCAACGTAAATGACTAGTATTATTTTTTTAAGAAAAAACACTTTGGTTGGAGTTTGTACTCGTAATAAGAGTAGACTCTTTAGGCTCATAAATGTCTCCCTGCTGTTTTTTGAGGGGCGGGGTTTTCTAACCTGTTTTTTCTTTTGCCGACTACGACTGAAATTCATTGATTCATTTATCTTTATCATGCTCAGGGTGGCAGTGGACCCATCATTCATACCTGGGGCAATTTATCTTAGCCAGCTGACCTACCAGCATGTTGGAGGAAACTTGAGAACCTATAGGAACCCCACACAGACAGACGGAGAACATGAGAAACTCCACACAGACAGTAATTGAGCTCAGAGAGACCTTGGGACCCTGGAGCTGTGAGGTGCCAATGCTACCTACTGCACCACCTACATGTTCCATGAAGTCTTGCTCTACCTTCTATTAAAAAAAAACATATAATAATAATAATAATAATAATAATAATAACAAAAAATTGCTAATAGTGATGATAAATATTATTAAACATATCCCTTACCTGTGATCAGGCAGAGGATGAAGATGTGGAGGATCTTCATAATGATTTATAATTTATGTTCACCAGCGTACACACTGTGCCGTCTTCAAAGTTAGCAATATTTTCATCAGTGACAGTTTCTCTGCCTCAGTGCCATCTTCATTTACATCTTGAGCACAAAGTGATGAAAACGCCCACTTCCTCTTTCTGAGTCAGCGGAAAAGAGTTATAAATATACAGAGTTAAATTCTTGCTGTTAGTCAGCTGATACACGTGCTCGTACTGATGAACCATTTGTGCAGCTCTTCTATTTAATCCACAACAACAGTGACCAGGATACGGAGGAATAAACGAACTCCAGCTACTACTTTGTTGGCTCCTGTATAGTCCTGATGCACACTTCTACTACACTACCTTAATGAAAAACACATCTGCAAGGAGCAATTTGTGGGTCCAAGCACCAAGGGATCGGCATAGTCTGTTCCTTGTTATTAAACGCATCACTGAACATACTGTACATGTGAACTTTGAGCCACATTATATGATGTACAGTGGAATTAGACAACAGTTCCAGAAGGTGTATGAGCTAATTAGTACTTTTGGCAACAATTTCGGTGTCCCCCGACTTATGCCCCGGAGTTCCCTGGGATAGGCTCCAGGCTCCCCTGTGAACCTGTGTAAGATAAGTGGTATAGAACATGGATGGATGAATGGAATTAGGCTACACTTCCTGTTTCACCGTGATATTAACATTTCCGTTGCAAGTTAGCATCATGGATATCTTAGCATTATGCAAACTGTTTATGAATCCACTCGGAGGAGTGTTTAAAAGGTTTGATATTTACAAAACTTCATAACTGACTGTTTCACAATTCCACATTCTTCCCCCAGAAAATAATTTCACCAATATTTTTGCAAGGATTGTGAAATTCGTTAATAGAACAGTCAATTAATTTACTATACCAAGTGCAAACAGAGTTCCTATAGACTGCAGCAACATTGGAACAGAAACAAATGGACAAAGTGGACAAAACCCTGGCATTTTATACAATTTTTTTATTTTGAGACGTGTATTTCTGAAAGATTAATATCTGTACAGAATGATCATAATTAAATACGTATAAACAATATCAGCTTTTAGGAAATGTAAAAAATGTCAGTGTGTTTCTGTTATATAATGGAGGATCAGATGGAAGCAAAAGCAGGTAAGGCAGCTTTAATGAGTAAATAACAATCCAAAACATAGAGCAAAAAGCATAAACGTTAGTCAGGCCAGGGTCAGGTGCTCGAACAAACAGACCGGATCAGGACCGACAGAGAATCGAGACCAATCAATGGTTTGGTATAGACAGAGTCAAATGCAAATGAATGTATACTTCACATGTCTATGCAAACAAGCCCTCTCTTTTAAAGGGTGGGGTGTGTGGGTGTGTGTGTGGGTGGGTGTGTGTGTGTGTGGCTGTGTGTGTGAGAGTGTGTGTGGGTGTGGGTGAGTAATTGGCAACAGGTGTGTATGATGAGAATTCCAGGGATTGTGAACGTGTCTGTGTGTTGGGTTGGGAGTTGCAGTGCGTGGCGGCCATGTTTATAGGCTGAGGTGTCTTATGGGAAATGGAGTCCCTGGTTTGTCGTTGATTGCATGTGGTGAGTTAAATTAACTATAACCTACAATTCTTGTAAAACTAGAAGTTGAGGGGCTTTAAATATTGAAGAAAAGAACAGGGTTTATTAGATGCTTTTAGATTTCTTTATTCAGGTTAATTTGATTAAATGTTGTTTGATTCTGTGTGTATTGGATTGCGATAGGGTTTATTTACTTTGTTTATTTAATTTCTATTTTTAAGTCAGACCTCTCATTGTAATAATACATTGAAATAGATTCTCACCATGCATAATGTATACATAGAATTTACAGTTTTGTTTTTGTTTAATTTTGTGTGTTTATATCCATTCCCGTCACTACAATACCGATCAACCCTCACAACAAACATTTTCAAGTAGTGTAGTACCTGTAAGTAAAAACTAATAGCCAATCTTTGCACAGAAAGCAGGAATATGTCGGTTCCAAACAAACTGATTACTATTAGCTAACCTAATACCATAAAGTTTGGGTCCTCAAGAAGAAACTATTTTACCATTACACTGTGGGTTTGTTCGTCTTTTAGTGATTTCTGAGTTTGATATTCACTATTTAAAGAAGATTTATTTAATTATAATGACAATCTTAGATCTCGTTCTTCTCATACTTCCCATTTTCAGGGTAAATGTCAAAGGTCGTTTCAAATTGGAGAGAAGTTAACCAACCAGTTCTTCCAAACAAACAGTTTCAACACTTTCAGTTTCATTTCTCTGAAAGTGAAGGCTGTAACAGAGGAAACACACCGATATAGACCTTACAACCAAGAAGCAGAAGAAATCATGGCGTCTTCTCACACTCATCTGGAAGAAAACCTCAAATGCTCTATTTGTTTGGAAATCTTTAAGGATCCAGTGGTTCTGCACTGTAGTCACAGCTTCTGCAAGGAGTGTCTCGAGAGCCACTGGTGTCAGAAGCTGTTGAAGGAATGCCCAATTTGCAGACAGACTACAAAACGTTCTCCGGTTAAAAATCTGTCTCTTAAGGGTGCGTGCGAGTCTTTTGTGGAGGAGAAGAGACGCAGGATTTCAGCACAAAATCAAGGTGTGCTCTGTGATGTTCATGGTTTGAAGCATGAGCTCTTCTGCATAGATGACCAGAAGCTGGTGTGTTTGGAATGTGTGTCTGAGGACCATAAAAAGCACAACTTTTGCAACATCGACAAAGCGGCTGAGGAACACAGGGTAAAGTAGAATCCTAGATTTCTTAAGCATTTAAGTATGATTTTTTTTCCCCCTAGATAATTAATAATCAAGTTCTATAATATTCGATACATTTCTGTGAAAAGGTATTTGTCCCCTTCCTGATTTTTTTCTATTTTTTTCTATTGTTCAGGAAACCTGAGCATCACACTCATATGTGGTCCTTCCCCAAACTCTGAAGCACATAATTATGTTGAATGTCTTTGTATGCTGTCATTGTACGCCTTTGTACAGCATTAATACTATGGGGTGGAGCACCTGACCTCACTAATCCTCTTGTGGTTGAATGAACACAAATCCCCACAGCCACGCTCCAAAATCTAGTGGAACACATTTTTCAGAAGAGTCCAAATTAATATTAATGACCATGGTTTTGGAATTGGATGTTAAACACTCCCATATGTATGTGATGGTCAGGTGTCCACATACATGTCTTCTTTAGATTGTATACTAAAAGCAATTTATATCTATTTTATATCTAAAATAACATCTTTATTTTCAGAATAAACTTCAAAAACCTTTGCAGGAGCTTGAGGGCAAGCTGAAAAAATTTATATCCAAAAAGGCTACCTTCACCACCATCGCTACAGTACTCCTGGTATTTGATATTTGTGTAATGAAAAAATATTATAACATATTGCACTTATTGGGGGAAAAACACAGGGGCTTTACCTCTTTCGCAGGCTCAGGGCCTAAAGACAGAGACACAGATAAAGGAGGAGTTTAAGAAGCTTCATCAGTTCCTCAGAGAGGAAGAGGAGGCTCGATTATCTGCACTGAAAGACGAACAGAAGAGGAAGCAGGAGAAGATTATGGAGAAGACTGCAGAAGTTGAAGAATTGCATACTTCATTATCTGAACAAATAACAAAAATTAAGGATGACCTAGGGCATGATGCAAATCTTTTCTTACATGTACGCATTTTATCTGTTGTTTTCGGATGTATTCTTCTCATAAGAAAGGAAAGCTATTCATAAAGTCTGTTTTCTTTTTTTGTTCACAGAACTTCAGAGATACAGAGGAGAGGTAAAATTCATTATTTTCATACATCAGTGCTGGGTGGAAAAAGAAGTAAACATCTGTGTGTATGTGTGTGTGTGTGTGTGTGTGTTAATTTCCCAGATTAAAGAAGCAATGGGAGCACGGTGGTTTACTGGTTAGCATGTGTGCGGTGCACCTCCAGGGTTTGGGGTTCGAATCCTGTCTACGCCCTGTGCGTGCGGAGTTTGCATATTCTCCCCTTGCTTCAGGGGTTTCCTCTGGTACTCTGGTTTCCTCCCTCAGTCCAAAGACATGTTGAAGGCTGATTGGTGTTTCCAAATTGTCCATTGTGTGTGAATGTGTGTGATTGTGATTGTTCCCCGAGTTCCCTGGGATTGGCTCCAGGCTCTCCTGTTACCCTGTGTATGATAAGCAGTACAGAAAATGGATGGATGGATGAATACTATTCACCTTGCGTAATATTCTCCATACCACCTCTAAATAGTGTTTGAGTTATTTTAGCTCTAGCTCTATAATTTCCTCATACAGTATAACTAGTTGAACTAGCAGATGTAGTTAAGCCTGAACAATGTTGCTAAGTTGCACGTCTTATATAATAAGTCTACCTATCTATGTATGTGTGTTTCAGAGTTAAGTTCACAGTACCAGATCCAAAGCTGGATTTAGGATCTTTGATCGATGTGTCTAAACACATGGGGAATCTGAAATACAAAGTGTGGGAGAAGATGAAGCGCCTCTGTCCTTACTGTAAGTGAATGAGCACAAATATACTTTAGGTTTTTTTAGTATTTATTTCGTAAACACAGTGTCGTACATTTCCACATTTTTGTGTTACAACCAAGAATTTAAATGGATTTGTAATTGGGATTTTAAGCCTCTTCTCTCATCCAAAAAAAAACTCAAGTGTCTTCAGCTTGCCAGACACTACAGGAACTTCAAATGGGATCGGGTTCCCTTTCAAAGGGAACTTCACGTTGCGTTAGCTGAACGTGGTGTGAAGCACCCTCACGCGTGACCAGTATCTGAAACTTGTGTAACATCATGCCTATTTATAGGCCTGCCGTGGCAATTAAGCG
The DNA here is from genome assembly GCA_024331685.1 of Stegophilus panzeri. Taxonomy (NCBI): domain Eukaryota; kingdom Metazoa; phylum Chordata; class Actinopteri; order Siluriformes; family Trichomycteridae; genus Stegophilus; species Stegophilus panzeri. Next base: position 18,206,422 of record JANDJT010000154.1, read on the forward strand.
CGTCGCATGATATATAAACGACACCTGTGAACAGCGCTGTCAGCCTTATTCTCTTCAGCGAGACTGCATGTCGGTCGTTTGTGTAACGAAAATAAAAAGACAGTTTATTTCCTCTCTATCTTTTCTCAAAATATCTGGATTTTTCTATCCCTTTAAAAAAGAGAAGAAAAAAAAATAATGAGCGAGAGAGAAAAGTATGAGTGAGAGAATTCAGGAAGTGTGTTATGCCTTGCTCCCGTTTCATCACAGGGAGTAGTGCACACTTTCTGTGTGAAGTGTCTAGGGTTGGAGCATGCCACGGCAGCCCTTGAGAGGTCTGACTGTGCGCATTGTGAACGCCTACATTAGGCAGCTCTGCTCGCGACTCCCTCTCTTCTCGGAAGCCAAAGCGAGTTGGGTTTCAGAACCTCGTGGATTTGGGCCGGCCGCTGCCGAGGCAGCTTAGCCATCTCAGGTCTGGGGGATCTTGTATGGATCTGGAAGAGGAGCCAGAGACGATTGCTGCTCTATCTCTTGCTATGTCACCCGGGTCCGGCTTTACGCTGGATTTTTTAGCTCGCGTCACGACTCCTCCTTCCACTATGGAAAGCCAAAAAAACGCACACACACACACACACACACACACACACACATACACAAAAATAAAAAAATTTAAAT
>JANDJT010000154.1:18208848-18219990 GCA_024331685.1 Stegophilus panzeri
CACACCTATATTTAACAAAGATTTTTTTGATAAACCTGTGTTTTGTTTGCAATTGTTTGATATCCATGAGAGCAGAGTATTTTTTGATCAAAAGGTTAAACAATAAAGACAAATTTCACAGCCTTCTTTGCTCATATTTACCAAGGGTGCCAATATTAGTGGAGGGTGCTGTATGTCTCAGAATGTTAGCTAGACATCAATCATCACCTCATACCATTTAATTATTTTAAATGGGTAAAAATCCGTAGCATGAGCTGTGTGCTTTTTTATTTCATTAGCAAATCATTACTCAGACACATATGCACAGAACAAACACACTAATTCTGGTTCTGAACTTACTTATGGATGATTAGGCTGTACGTAAATGTAGTCACTAACTTTGAGTCAAGAAATAATGTAAATTATATATTATACAATAGTATAATTCTTAATATTAAACAGTTAAGTATCGAAATTATATAACGAGCACCTGGTTGTTGTTTGGTTTTTTTGCCTTCTTTAGATCCAGTAATTCTGGACCCAAATACCAAATCAGCTAGCCTTGAGGTGTCTCCAGATTTGACAAGCATAACTTGTTCAGGCCAGGTGTTACTGACCTCTCCAGAAAAACGCTTCTGTTACATCCTGGGCTCAGAAGGGTTCAGCTCAGGGGTGCACACCTGGCAGGTGGATTTGGAACACTGTGAACACTGGGCTCTGGGAGTTGTTACTGAATCTACTAAAAGATTGCAAAACCTATCCAACTGTTCTCTGCTCGTAAGTTGTATTAAGGGTAAATGTTCTTGGACCACTGTAGCACCCAAGCTTAAGAAAGTGTGCGTTTTTCTGGACATGGCGAAAAAGCAGGTGGTCTTCAGTGATCCTGACACTAATGTCACAATGATATCATATCAGTACAAATCCACTGAGAAAATGTACCCTTGCTTTTTTCCACTTTGCCAAAACCCACTGAAGATCTTACCATCCGTGTAAAGGTTGGTGTAATCAGTCAAGCCATGACTTCCACAGTCCTCACACAATTTATATCATACTTTCTAGATATTTGGATGATGTCATTGTTTTGTTTTTGTTCAGATTATGATTAGGCTTTGGTTGTAGAATCAGAACGTTCTTATTTTATGACGCAGCCTATCTGTTTATCATTAGAGAAAGCATTAGTACACAATGGATTGCTGTGAGCCTTATTATCTTTATTTACTTACTTTTCATATTAATCTTTACAATTAACATGTCATCTTTAACATGTGACCTTCTTTTTCTCAGTCTTCTCTGGTGAAACTAGTTAACTGTGTTGGGAATTTCTGATTTGCAGTAGCTGTAGTACCCTGGACTTAAACACTGAACCTGGGAACCTTGCTCATGGGACAAACACCAAGTTCATGATACTAATAGGAGGTGCACTGTTTGGTTTTATCCCAACCTAAACACTGCCTTACTGAGATCCAAAATAAAACTATATTTCTGTTCAACAAAAGAAATATACTTTCATATAAAGAGCCCTTGCTCCTTATAGCCCAGGGGTGTCCAATCGTATCCGGAAAGGGCCGGTGTGAGTGCAGGTTTTCATTCCAACCAAGCAGAAGCCACGCCTGAGTCTATTGAAAGCCAAGATCAACTGATTAAACAGGTGGAATCAGCTGTGTTTCCTGCTTGATTAGAAAGAAAGCCTGCGCCTACACTGGCCCTTTCCTGATACGATTTGAGACCCCTGGTATAACCCATGCTATACCAGCAGCATTGTAAGTACGTCCAGCTTTATAGTAGATTCCCGTATCATGTTCAGACAAAGTTTCTCATCTTTCTGGAGCGTATCAAACCCAACAGTCAGCTTGCTTACTCAAGTCACATTAAATAGAAGGTAGAAAGCTCTCCAGAATGTTCCACAAGGCTTCCGTTTCAGGAGTCAAATAAAGCTACGGTATGTTCTGCAAGTTTCTGTTTGTTGTTAAAATTTCTGAATGAGTACCACCAAGTGTGGCCCTCTACCTCACAACAGCATGTACAATAACTACTACATTTTCGCTTCATAAAGTTCATATTTTATCAACTTTGTTTGTCACTTGATCACATTCTGCTGCATGTTCTGTATAATAAAAAACAACAACCTATGAACAGTGTTTGCAGTCTACATTTATTCATGTGGATTATACATCATGCTGTCCACACACAGCAAAGAAACTACACACATGCAGCTGATATGGTAGTTTATAAGAACCCACACACAGAGAAACATTGCCTGACATGCTATATGTAGAACCTGCAGGGGAACCTGCAGGGTAACACTAACACACACACACACACACACACACACACACACACACACACGTTGTTATGAAATGTTGATGTTCCTCAGACAGGCAGATATAAACACTGCACATACAGACACTACACACACCATGCAGCTGTTAACACACTGTACATGGATGTACACGTGGGTATTAATGTGTCTCATCTCAGCTGCTCTGTGCGTCCTGTAGGGGGAGCTGGAGACATTAAAGAACATACTACAGCAGAGCGTTTTGTGAGTCAGTCTTCCATCACATCCTGGTACTCTAATATTATAAACTCTCCTGTGCCAGATTTGTTTCAGTTATTTAACACTTTTATTTGACCTTATTACTCTTAGTCAGAAAAGAGTTTTGTGTTCATGGTATAAGCCAATCGTTTATGTCATTCATGTAGCAATAGTTACATATGTTATGACACAATAGACGTTTTATTAAAATTGGTTTAAAATGTTTAAGACTAGGCAGTCTATTAATCTAACAGGACACCGAAAAAGCCATGAAGCCAGAGGTTCTGTTACAAAACGAGGTTTCACTGATCACACAGGAAGAGAAAGTTGCAGGTGATAAAGACTTTAAAGACGTTTCTATTCATGCAAAAAATTACACATTTTAATGCTAATTAATTTTTTTTTTAAATATTGACGTTTAACGCTGAGAATACATAGGCCAAAGCAGCAGCTCTCAAATATGAAGGTTATATTTACGTTTGAGTTGATATTTATTAACCTGTTCTTGACTGCTCTCTTGAATTGAATGGGTTTAAACTAGGCTAGTTAGGCTAAATTACACCACAGCGCTGCTGAGTTCTGGATCGTGATTGGGTCAGAAGGTGTTGATTAATTTTCTAGAACAGCGGCTCGGACAGCAGCGCAGGTGTCTATTATTAACGCACTCGTTCTGACACGCTATCGTTTCTATAGTAGTGTGTAATCGCTGATATGGTGATATTACGTTCTCAATAAGGAGACGTTTATGTAACGGTTATGGAAGGAGTCTCCAGTGTCAGAGGTAAAGCTGTAACTTTACGTTTCCGACATCTTCAGGACAGAGGAGTTTACACTTCTTTACGGTTTCTCAGTAACACGACAAGCTGTGTTTTTTTTTGTCTTATTAACTTCAAGTGAGATAAAATAATCATCTTCAGGGTGGTGATAGTAACTAGAAACAGAAATACAAGCGAAAAGGTGCAGTACTTTGTGGTACCAATGTTAAAACTAAATCTCCTTGAGCAGTACTAATAATAAATGTGTTTATATGTATTTCCCATCCTACTTCCCATGTTTTACAGCACTGACACACCCGATTTAGCCTCTTTCAAGCGGTTGAAACACACAAACACAACCATTTCATTTTCACAAGTGGTAGGACTTTAACCAACAAAGCATCGACCCTAATGAGAAAAACAAAAATGAAACCATGCAAAGTGCATTAAAATGTGTTTTATTAAGTCTGGAGAAGGCATCAGTACCAAATCAGGGGCTTGTTTCACCCTGAGCTTATTTACATAACAATATGACCTCAAAAAATTGATTTTTAACAAAACGGTGCGTCAAAGCAGGAAAACAAGTACACACATACCTGAACATTTAACAATAATATAAAAAAAAATCCCTTCAAAAGATACAAAAGTTTTTTTAAAATAAAACAAAAAATGCAAATATAAAGTAAATTACACATTCATAAGATGGGAAAATATAAACAAAGCTCCAGACATAAGAATAAAAGTGCTCTCTGATAAAAATCAGTCTCTGTGTGCATACAGCAGGGTCCAAACGTCCGAGTCCACCATCAAGAACCATTTTTATCTGAATCATTATCAAAAAGTAAATACTTTTGATTTAGCTTAATATTTTAAGAAGAGCAAAATCCTCATAGAGAACAAAAAAAACATAAATATCCTGCCCACATGGTATTTGGTTCCTTTATTCAAATAGTTTCGACACCATATTCAATTCCAACATATTACACTACTAATGCTACAGTTGGTTGTTTGTTGCCGTCTCAAGAACTAACCCATGACACTGACTCCAGGTGGACCCTACTGCACATCTGATACTAGTTAAAGATACTATTTATGAAAAACGAACCGTTTAGGAAGATCTTAACTGGGTTCTGCTAACAAGGAACGGTCTTACGTTAAAAATTTGGAAGCAAAACAATCGTAAAAGTTGGAAGATGCAGGTTTTATATTAACGCTACATAGAAATTTTCCCAACAGTGTATGGAGTAGAAAAGCACAGGCTCAAGTTTGTGCTTTTAGATTGTAGCTAGCTAGCAAAATAAGGTTTCAATGTGTGAAAACTTGGTCAATTTTGGAATATCTTCTTCTTGATTTTTAAAAAATAAATAAATACATGTATTGAAGCATTTAAACGCTTGACTGGATATTTGTTTGTCAGTCTAAAGTACCCTTTGTTTTTTTAACCACAGATAAGCATAAAGTGATAGGTAGGAATGCATCATCATATGGCAGACTTGTTAGATATTATATTATATTATATAAATAGTTCATTCCCTCCATCTTGAATGGCTCAGAAGTGGACATCCTTAAACAGCTTAAGTCTGTCTTATTAGCTATGGACATGATGAGCATGGTTTTTGTTTCTTTTTTTCCCCTCAATTGGCCAAAGTAGAAACCTAAAGAGTCTCTCTTTTCATTGTTTGCATGCGAAGCTAGTGGCCACTGCAATTCACTGAATGGAAGAATTAGCGTAACCACTTCTGGCTTTATTCCAATTAGCTGGATAGAAGATTTGAGTATTTCTACAGACAATTCCTATTGGCTAGATGGAAGAAATATGTATTTGTAGATGAGTTCCCATTGGCTGAACAGACGAGGAGGGTTGTCCCATGTCAGTGCCCATTAGCCTGACTGAATAGGTGCATCGCTTTTATGAAGCTTTCTACTGTCTACTGTAAGTCCTCCTGCTGTAGAAAAGTCCAATGCAACTTGAAATGGTTTGTGGCTTCATATCTGGGATTCTCCTGTGCTCGGAGCACTCCGGAGAGGCCGCTGAAAAAGGTAAAACGTTCAAATGTCATTAATGTGGCCATGTAGAAAATTGCTGAATTATGGAGTATAATGCAAAGTTGTTTGGATAAGACCATTATTACTGAGACTGAAAAGACCACTAAATATCACACACACACACACACACACACACACACACACACACACACACACACACACAACAGGCCATACCTGACTGTTGCTGGACTGATTGGTGCTGAAATCAGAATATCTCTTTTTCTCTGATGTGCACACTCTGCCAAAAAGTTTCTTATATTCCTCTCTCACCTGACAGGAATAACAGAGAACTGGTTAAAGTTTGGGGTACTGAGGTCGAGGTTTGAGTTACTGAGGTTAGAGTTACTGAGGTTGAGGTTACTGATGTTGAGGTTAGTGAGGTTGAGGTTAGAGTTACTGAGGTTCAGGTTAGAGTTACTGAGTTGAAGGTTAGAGTTCTTGAGGTTAGGGTTACTGAGGTTGAGGTTAATGAGGTTGAGGTTAGAGTTACTGAGGTTGAGTTTACTTAGGTTGAGGTTAGAGTTACTGAGGTTGAGGTTAATGAGGTTGAGGTTAGAGTTACTGAGGTTGAGGTTAATGAGGTTGAGGTTAGAGTTACTGAGTTGAAGGTTAGAGTTCTTCAGGTTAGAGTTACTGAGGTTGAGGTTACAGTTACTGAGGTTGAGTTTACTTAGGTTGAGGTTAGAGTTACTGAGGTTGAGGTTAATGAGGTTGAGGTTACAGTTACTGAGGTTGAGTTTACTGAGGTTGAGTTTACTTAGTTTGAGGTTAGAGTTACTGAGGTTCAGGTTAGAGTTACTGAGCTGGAGGTTAGAGTTGTTGAGGTTAGAGTTACTGAGGTTGAGGTTAATGAGGTTGAGGTTAGAGTTACTGAGGTTGAGGTTACAGTTAATGAGGTTGAGGTTAGAGTTACTGAGGTTGAGGTTAGAGTTACTGGGCTAAAACAGTAAAACAGTAATACACAAGTGACTGTAAATATTGTGCCTCACCGGTTTGCTCATGAGGCAGTGCATGATGAAGATGAGCGCCCCCTGCAGGCTGTTAAACAGAGTGAAGAGGTACGCCATCACCAGCATCCCCTCCTCCTGAAAGAGGAAACAACCAAAAACCCACATCCCACCCAACACACACAGCTGAGCTACAGCCGTCAGGAGGAACAACCTGTGATGAAGAAAAAAACCAGAGAGGGGAGTGAGAGAAAGATTCATAACTATTATATACATTTACTATATCACCACTTTGGATTCCTAAACACACACACACACACACACACACACACACACACACACACACACCTGAGTCTTTTTAGTTTGGAGAGGTCTGGGTTGAGGCTGGAGAATTTTTCTACCAGTTTCCAAACGGTTATGATGAAGAAGAAACTGTTGAGGAAGATGATGATGCAGACTGGTGCAAAGAAACTCCAGATGAAGTCTTGGTCAAGAGAGAGCCAGCAGCTGCACACACACACACACACACACACACACACACACACACAATTAAAGAGATCAAAACAATCTTTTTTGTTTGTTTTCCTTCTAATATTGTAATCTTCACATTTATATCAATCTGATTGTGGCTCTCATAAACACACCAGTCACTGGCATAAATACTCTTGCTTTGTATCTCACACACACACACACACACACTCACTGGCGCTCAGTGCCATAGCCAGATGGGAAGGCGATGGCAGAGATGATGACAATGGTGAGAGGAACACCATATCCCACAGCGTACAGGTAGAGTTGGTGGAGCGTGGTGTGGAAAACCCGAACCACCATACGGTAGAGCTGCACTCCTTCCAGCAGCATGAAGGAGAACGCAGCGAGGTAGAAGAAATGGAGGAGCGCTGCAACCGAAGCACAACCAGCCTTCACGAGAGAAAGAGAAACAGAAATCTTCAGATCTTCTTGGAAGGTTTAGCTATAGGCTACTTTCCTCACATACTGTACATACACAAACCTTGTTCTGTGTGCTGGATATGAAGAAGAGAAAGATGATGTTGGCAATGAAGAGGCAGACACACAGGTGGAGGTGTATTGTTGTGCGAGTTCCCTGGATGGAGCGACAGAACCAGAACGTCAGGATACAAATGAATAAACAGATGATGGATATGGTGAGACCGACCCGCGTGAGCCACACCAACTCCAATGTGTCCTAATGAGAGAGAGAGAGAGAGAGAGAGAGAGAGATAGAGAGAGAGAGAGAGATAGATTAGTGTCATTAACACAAAATCATCATTTCCACTCGATCCCAATCCAGTTAAAGCTGTCCCTACCTCGATGGGGTAGAGGGCCATTAGAACAGCGAAGCTGCTCAGGTGACTCCAGGTGCACACGGTGTGGGTGGAATTAAACACGGCCTTCACACATCCCTGCCCTGACCACAGCCCTCCACCCTGGGCCTCTTCCCAATAAACACAGCTGTAGTTCAGACCCTTGGACACTTCTCTCTCCTAAAGTAAAGAGAAGAAATATGTACGTGGAGAAAATGTGTTACTTTTGTTTGGGAAAGTAATTAACGTCCTATCTCACAAATCATTCTTTCGAAGGCGTGTATTATGCAACAGTGTGTTTTCCTTTACATTCTTGTGTCTGAAGGTGAGCGTGACGGGCTCAGGTAGAGAGTGTGTGTCCGTGTTGCTGACGAGAGCCGTCACCACTTGAGAGTTGAGTAGGTAGGTGGTGTTCCTGCGTGACGTTTCTGTGTCTATCTTCACTGGAGGTGACACGTTGGTGGAGTTGAGAGTTTTATAACTGACCAACGCCACAAACGCAAAACCTGAATAACACAACGACAGGTAATTATTACAAAGAAGCTGCTTATGGGGCGTGTGTGTGTGTGTGTGTGTGTGTGTGTGTATACCTGGGTAATTAGCTCCCACTGCTGTTTCCCATCTCATGTTAAGCCGCACCTTGTCTGTGTCCAGAGTGACAGGTCCAGTGGGCGGAGTCAGATTCTTTCTGACTGTAAGCCACGCCTCTGGAAATCATCATTGACACATGTTTTACACTTCTATGATGTGTTTAGCATTTCTGCCTAGAGAGGTCAGTGAGCTCACCGGAGACAAGCCGGAGTCTGAGAACACCATATTTATATTGTTGGGTGTGTGTGTGTGTATGTATACCAGTGTCCTCGTTGTCCATCCTGGTTGTGGGTTTGTTGAGCTGAGGTGCGATGAGCCTCATCATGTTCTCCACTGCTCCAAAAAACACACTCAAAGTGGAGCTGGAGTTCAGGTTCCCACCTGATAACACACCACCTGTGACATTCAGCAGGTTCTGAGGAAACACACATGGATTAAGATTACTAGGTGTGTGTGTGTGTGTGTGTGTGTGTGTGTGTGTGTGTGTGTGTGTACACCTGATGGGAATGTAATCTACAGTAAAACAAATAAATATCAAGCTTGTTAGTTTGTACATTTTATATTAATGTCACATATGAGTTTTTGGGTCTCTGATGACATCACACATGGGTTTAGAATGGCATCTAATGACATCACATCCAGGTTTGGACCCTCTGATGATGCCATATTACAGGTGGGATTGGACCGTCTAATGATTTTGCAAATGAGGTTGAAACACTAGGTTCAGGACCTCTACTGATGTTCTCAATAAAAGGGTGAACCCTTTGGTTGATATCACAGCTGGGTTTGGACCCTCAAAAATGTAACACAATGGAGAGGTTTGAACCTTCTAATGATGTCGCACATGAGGTTGGACCACGAGACAATGTGAGGTGAGTTTAGAATCTCTAGTGACACCACAGCTGGGTTTGGGCTTTCTAATGATGGTGTGCAAGAGTTTTGGACCATCTAATGATGTCACACATGGGTTTAGATCACTAAAAATGTGATGTCACACATAGAGTGAACTCTCTATTGGCAGATAACTTATATACAGATAAAATTAAATAGTGGATTCAAATAAATGTTACTGGTGTTTGTACGTGTGTGTGTGTGAGTGCACCTCCAGTAATGTTTCTCCTGTGCGCCGTTCCCTCGATGAACCACTTAATGACTCACAACTAGTCAGGAACAGATCCAACAACCCGCCCATCGCCGCAACATCCTGCAGACGGAAATCAGACAACCGATTACAATAAATCTTTACACTTTTCTTGTTTTCTTATTGTTTATTGATTAATGTGAACTTAGTAGACAGGTTTATATGTTTACCTTTTCAGATGTGGTGTTGAGCCTGTTACATTTCAACTCTACACACATACACACACACATTATATGATTATTTTGCTATATGAGGTAAGAATGAGTTAGAGCTTTGAATGTTTCTTCATGAGTTACACACACTCTCACCTGTGCATTTAGTCTGATTGTTGCCGTAGTTACTGTAACCAGATTTACACCGGCAAGAGTAACTCCCTTCACTGTTGGAACAAGTGCCATCTTCACCACACACATGTTCCTCGCCATCGCATTCATCAATGTCTAAGACAAAAAGCAAAATATGTGAGATCATGCTGCTGCATGTCTGCACGGTGAAAGTGTGCAATGAAAAGAGCCCAAGGTTGGTGTGTGTTGCATTTTTATGGAAGTGGTCTTGGCGTCTTGACATTTGGAGACACCAAAAACACTCAGTTTGTCGAGTCTTGGTCTAGGTCTTGGGGCTTAGAGTCTTGTTCTTGGACCAGGTTTAGTGTTCAGAGTGAGGCTTTTTGTGACTCTATGGAGCTCAGTGGTCAGACTGTTGTTCTGGGGGCAGTTCTCAGTGGCTTGGTCTTGGTCTTGTTGCTGATTGCTAAGTATCTTGGTCTAGGACTGGGTTTCATTCTCATAGTGGCTCTTGATCTTGGTCTTAGTGGTCAAAGTCTTGGCCTGGTGGTCATTATTTAGTGTCTTCATCTTGGTCTTGGTCTCAGTGTTCACAGCCTGGGTCTTGGTTGTAAGGGTAATTGTATGAGTGTGAGTCTTGGTCTATGTTGAAATTATTATTTCTGCATCTGAGATACTCAGATAATCATTCTGGATCTCAGTGCTCAAGCTCAAGTCTGTCTTGGATGGTGTCTGGATATGATTGAGAGTCTGGATCTTGGTCTTTGTCTGCATTTATTAGTTTCAGAGCTCAGGATCTTCATCTCAGTACTTACATCTGGGTCTCGATCTGGGTCTGAATTTCAGAGCTTAGAGTCTTTTAAAATGTGTTGCTTAATGTTTGTGTCTTGTTCTGGATCTCAGGACTCAAAGTATATCTTGATCTGGGTTTAGATATTAGTGCTTAACCTTTTGGTCTGGGTCTTGGTCTACTCAGAGCCTTGGTTCAGGAAAGGATCTCAGTGTTCACAATTTGACTCGGGAAATGGTCATTGCTCAGACCCTCGATCTTGGTCGGGGTCTCAGTGCTAAAATTCATTATCTATGACATAGCGCTCAGTTTCCTGGTCTTGGTCCAGGGCTGTCATGTTTATGTTCGTTTTCTGGTTTTATAGAGTTTTTGTCCAGGTTTCAGTTCTCAATGACTTGGTCTTTATCTAGGTCACCATGTTCAGAGTCTTGTTCTGGGTTTTGGTGGTTCAGAGTCTGGTCTGGGACTGGGTCACTATAGTCCTGGTATGAAAGTGAGTCTTGGAAGATCTCAGCCCTTAGAGCCTTGGTCTAGGTCTCAGTACTCAAAGTCTTGGTCTTGATCTAGGTTTTAATTTCACAGTTTTTGTCTGGTTCTGGGTTTTGGTGCTCAGAGATACGGTATGGGTCTCAGTGTTCAGAGTATGATCCGGGATGGTGTTTCAATTGCCAAATGTCCTCGTATGACTGTGGGGCTTGATGCTTAGAGCTTTTTTGGGTACTCAGTACTCAGGATCTTGTTCTGGGTC
>JANDJT010000154.1:18257067-18269567 GCA_024331685.1 Stegophilus panzeri
ACACATATACACACACACACACACAGATACACAGAGATACACACACACACACATATACACACACACACACACACACAGATACACACACATATACACAGATACACACACATATACACACACACACACACAGATACACAGAGATACACACACACACACATATACACACACACACACACACACACACACACACACACACAGATACACACACAGATACACAGAGATACACACACACACACACACAGATACACACACACTAACACACACACAGACATACACACACACACCTTTGCTGTCACACTGGTGAGCGTCGTCGTGGAAACCAATACAAGCTCTCTTCCAGCTTCCTGTTTAAACCAGGTAATGGAGGGGCGGGGCTTCCCAGAGGCACTGCACTCCAGAGATGAGACACCACCCACTTTTACCTTTACTTGGCCAGCAGGGGTCACACGTACCTTTGGAGGCTCTAACACACACACACACACACACACACACACACCCACTCATATATACATAATTATACAGAAAAAATCTCACATCATACACACACACACACGCACACACACTCATGTATATTATCACACTGAACTCACGCTTCACGGTAAGTATCGCCATGTTGGTGCCTTTTCCTTGAGCGTTGGTTGCTATGCAGCGGTACTGTCCCTGGTTACCGGGGCGAGCAAAAGCAATGGTCAGTACTGAACCATCAGGTCCGACTTTAACGTTATCTGGGAGAAATAAACACACACACTGTAATCAGTGTAAAGAAATAAAATGTCACATGACCAGATTAATTCAGTTATTAATTCAGGTATGTTTAATTATTTAATAATAAGCACAACATTAGCACATTCATATAGATATTTATTTCATTTGAGTGTTTACACACAGCACTGCTGAGTTCTGCGTTCTGATTGGTCAGAAGGTGTTGATTAGTTCTCTATAACAGCGGCTCTGACAGTAGCGCAGGTTTATATTATTAACGCGCTCGTCCCGATACGTTATCGTTTCTATAGTAACGGCTCCTGTTAACTTATTAAGAAAGAAGAAAGGTGAGGGGAACGACTGTTTATAGCTGTTCTAACATAAGAGAAAACAGGAGCTAAGTAAACATGGTGTATACCTGGTGTTAAAGCTCTGCAGGAATAAAATACTTCATTGTGTTATAGTAAAATGATCAGTGATGGTGTGTGAGCTCTTCCACCTGCTAGTGGTTGGTTATTGGGTCGTTTCCACTCCAGCTGGACCGGCTGAGCGCCGCTGGTCACGTGGCACCGGAAGCTCACCGTATCGTCCTGTTTAACGGCCACGTTGCGAGGCTCGATGGACACGACCGGCTTCTGAGCCAATACTGAAACGATCACAGATAAACAAATATTTTACAGCAGTAATATTTTAATCATGTCAGCGTCCAACACGCTAAAAAGACCCCGTCCTCGACGGGTGATGATTTTCACACTATTCTGGAGAGACGTGTTTCTCATTTTAACCCCACGAATGAGATTTCGCTGAACTGATGAGATGTTTGTCCAGTTTGTGCTTTGAAATGCTACGAGAACTGTACTGCTCGGTTCAGACTGTCAGAACAGGGTGGTGTGGAGAAAGGTGCTCCGGGGTCGAAGCAGGCGTTGTCGCACTGGATAACGGAGACCGATGCCCTGGGGACTAATTTGCCATTCCGCTAGGGCCAACTCATCCTCGTGGACTGTTTTTAGAAGAGCTTCCTTGGCGGATATCTGCACTGCCATTACCGCGGCTTCTCCATGCATGTTCACTCGGTTTTATAAGGTCAACGTTGCTGCTCCTCATGCCGTCAGTTCTTTAGGAGCGGCCTTCATTTTCACCAGGTGGGTGGCATTCCTCGTGACTATGTTGGTATATGTCATCCAGTAGTGTAACACTGCCTCTGGTGGTCAGTAGGAATGAAACAGAAGCACAGTTATGCATGTAACTGTGGTTCTGTGAATTCCGGATGAGTTCTTAGTCACTCGGAATGCGTGAGAAAAGCTGATTAGCTGAATCAGTTGTCTGGTTTTTGTTTGTTTGTTTGTTTGTTTGTTTGTTTGTTTGTTTGTTTTAAATTGCACTTTAAGTCGGTCACAGACACTCACTACAGCATTTCTTCCTGGATTTGTTCCAAATAGCCAGCTAATTAAAAAGCTGTAGGTTAATTAAAAGAGTAAATACAAACAGAGCATAAAAGCCCGAGGATAAACTAGTTATTCTCCCTTCATCTTGAAGAACGAGAGATCCCGTGCCCTGCAAGTAGCACTAATTACGTTCCCTACACATCAGACCAAGCACAGAGACAGATATTTATCCCAGCAGGTTCCTGCGCCCTACAGCTACATCTCTCACTATATACCAGATGTTTACACTTCATACTGGGGTGTTTAGATCGGCCCTCGTTAATAATTTAAACAATAGCAGATCCCATTTTATTCTACTTTATTATATCATCACATTTCTTAATGAACAAGACTGATTACATTAATGTTAATATTTGCATCAGTACAAGTTTAAATACCAAGGACTTTACACAGGTGCTTTTTTAAAAACACACAAATAATAAAATAATGAAGTTCTGCATTCTACAGTAATCCTTCAAAAAAGGGAAACACATCCTTCCTACCCGTCCTTTAAAATTCGACATACACGTGTTGTTGTTTTTCCGTAAATAGACTTTTTAAAAACTAGATATAGGTGCCTTTACTAAAAGAAATGCTGCATATGTATCCTTTAAAGAGAAATAAATAAATAAACAACGTATATTTTTGAAAATCCTGCAAAGACACTTGAAAATGCTGCATGCATATCTTTTTTAAAATTAAATAAATCCTACATACAGGTACTTTTTCAAAAAATAAAACTACAATGCTTACATATTCTTTTTTTTTTTTTTTTTTTTAAATGCAGATCCTTTAAATAAATGCAGATGCTTACAGATGCTTTTTTTGTTGTTGTTGTTGTTTAAATAAATAAATTAATTAATTAAGCCTTCACACTTTGTTTAAAGTAACCAAATTAAATAAATAAATTCATTTATTTATTTATAAAAAAAATCTTGCATACAAATCCTATATATTTAAACAGCTATTTTTTTTTTAAAGCCTTTAACTTGAAAAAAATTTACAAAAAGATTTTCTATAGATCCTTTACAGCTTAAATTTGTTATAAACTAGAAACAAAACCAGATCATAAACCATGATATATGTTAAAGTTGATTTTATTTTCCCCATTAAATTAAATTTTTTAATCAACTTGTGAGAATGTAATTGCACTAAATTACAGATTCAAATAAACGTTTTTTAAAAACATGATAAATTTTCTTATAATTACTCGTTTAATCCTAACAGTTCAGTTCAGAACACTATTGTTCTCTTATTATCTAGAACTTGGAACCAGGTCATGGAACGATATTATACTAGTTCGAGAGACTGCAAGTGAAATTAACACTTTTACTCATTTATTTTTATTTTATTCAACATTCAGACCCCCAAAAGACATCTTTACTTAAATCTAAATTTAAAAATCATTCATAATATATATAGTTTAAAAAAACAACAATAAAGCATGTGTTTTGTGGTTACCTGTTAGAAGAAGACTGGAAAAGATCAGTGTAGCCCTGATTACCTCCATGATGAAAAGACAGATCTCTCTCTCTCTCTCTTTCTCTCTCTCTGTCTGTTCTCCTGTCTGTGTATCTGTTTGTTCACTCTCAGTCCCCCTCCCTCCATCATTTCATCACCCAACCCCCCCGCCAACACACACGTTACATGGCGAGCGGGACTGGATTTTCATCTGGAGGTGAATGGACGTGTGGTGACTCTGCTGTGATCGTGCCGTGTGCCGTGTGCTGGGGTTTGACCTCTAATCTGTTCTCGTGTTTAATCAGCACAAAGGTTCCCCATTTGCAAACAGAAGAAGAGTCCACAGTCTGGGTAAAAAGGGTAATAAGTGTGTGTGTGTGTGTGTGTGTGTGTGCGCATGCACAGGTACGTGCCTGTAAGCATTTATGGATTAAACATCGCATACATCAAAAATCTGGGGAAAAAATAGTCGTTGTTTTTTCCAGAATGAACTCATGATGCTGTGATCCAAATTTTGTGATGATTGGAGAAATGTTATAGGAGAAGAAGCAAAACATTATTATTATTATTATTATTATTATTATTATTCAGTTTTTACTACATTTCAAAATGGCAGACTTCCTGTTTGGCAAGAGACACAAGATACTTGATGTAATGTTAAGCTGTTCAAAAGCATGAGCAGTTCAACAGATTTTTGAATTATGGTGCCACCTGGAAGTGAATTTAGACACAATTTAGGGTGATGATGAGGATTTATCTACAAAGTCTGGTCAGAATATTCCTATCACACCAATGCTGGGATCTGCGCTCACTTTTCTTACCATCAAACTCACTTGTACATTAAGGACAAAGCCTCCTGTGAAATTTGCTAGGAAGGTAGGTGAGATTGTCTTTTACCATAAACAGCATACTAAGCATTATATAAACTCCCATTGTGGGATTATAACACAAGCTTTTGTGAGGAATCCAGCCAGCGTGACCTGAAGAAGTTCCTGGACAAACTGAACATGGAGATGAAACCACAGGAAATGGTATGGACAGATGATTTCATCAGAGATACCCTAAACAAACACATCTCTACACATAAAAAGCCGAATTCTCCTACTCTGTTTAAGCCAAGTGAAAAGTGACTCGCTTCTGTCTGAAGCCCAGAGACAATCTTTCAGAACCACAATGATCAATCCAGGTGCTGAAGTTAGATGAAATCCAGGAGAAAATTGACCCGAAGCAATACACAGCATCAGCAGAAGAACTCAGACGACTGCTCGTAAGGGGGAAGGATATCGTAAAAGCTCGGTAAGTACCAATTGTCTTGAGACATATTTTAAGCACATTTCCTTAATAACTGCTGATTAGACTAAGCATTCCCACCATGAAGATCTGGAATGCTGGTTCCTTTCGTTAGACGTCACCTAAAACATTCCAGTTGGGTTTTTTTTTAGCAGGTTTTATGAACATATAAGGATCCGTCATACCTATAAAACCGAAGAGGTCATTTTGTCATACAGCTATATAAGCAAGGACAAGTCTACTGTACATTTAAGACAAATCACAAGAACTTTACACGTGTCTGCATCTGTTCTTCAGGATTGTTCCAATACTCTAACTTATAAATCAAAACGTGAAGGATTCTGAGAAATCCAGGAGACAGCCTTACTTGAAAATGTTCTAGAAAATCCACTTTGTTTTTTTTTTGTTTTTATTGTTTTAATATTTTTGCATACAGAACATTAAATGAACACAGAACCATTTGGAAAATGAACTAAAACATTTGACATTTATTATAACACCCCTTTCTTTCAAGCACACCGTTTTTAATGTCATTTGAAAAAGAAGCCTCGTGTGCTATATATTTAAAGTTGGAACGTAACGTGAGATGGTGAGTTTTTAGTACTTATAGTATAGAGTGAGTAAATAGTTGGTGCTAGTGTTCCAGAGGCTCCAGAGTTTTGGAAAGCTAACAATCGTGTGATTTGATTGATATAAACTGTTTAAAGATATAATCACGATAGCAGCTACGATCAATATCTTTGGCAGACCACCAACATACAAACAAGCACAAGACCGAGGCAGCTCACCCTTGAGGCTTGTGGAGTCGTGTGGGCCGGGAATCGAACCGCCAACCCTACGATTAGTTGTTCTATTGTTTGATTAAAAATACCATATACCAAATACCAATACTGGTTAAAAATATCTGGTTATTATTATTATTATTGTAGAAATGTCTCTGTTTTATATTTTCTGTATGTTCTTTTTACATGACCATAAAAGGATGGGTCATGATAATAAGTTGATTTATTTAATATTACATTCTATAACAGTGAAAGTCAGTGCAGTTCTTCACATCACCACCAGAGGTCACCTCTGCGTTGCAGTATTGCTGTAAATTTGTAGGTGCAAACAACCAGTGCACTGATATGATATGATATGATATGATATGATATGATATATTATTTCATCATTAGTTATGAGTAATGAAATCATATGATATCAGTGCATTGGTTGTTTTAGTTTTAGTTTGCTCACACAGGAAGTTGATCGCCAGTGAGAAACATTAGACTTTTTTTTGTTTTCATTCCCCACTGTTATGATATTCTGCAGTTTGATATAGAAAATGTTTAAACCAACATTGTGTAGGTCTGCGTAATGTATTTCATACACAACCCACGTGCTCTCTCTCTCACACACACACACACACACACACACACACACACGCACATTAGTCCTAGTGTGTTTGTGTTGCTTTTCCACTGAACCGTATACAATTGTAGGTAAATATCCCTGTTTTTGCCTACAACCTTAGCCTTAACGTCAGCAAACCAAACCAGTCAAATCATTTGGCTCTTTAAGTTTTTCCTATGCAAAATGTGTGTTGTGTTGCAAAACAATCAACAAAATGTCAACACAGACTCAGAATTGTGAAGATTTAAGGTTGGACGAGAGGAGCAGAAATGTTTAGAACTGTTGGGGGAAATCATGAAAGCGTTCACAGAATGTCTCTGGAGATATCGTTATTGATATGATACAAGTACGTTTATGATTTATAATCAAATCGGTAGCAAGAGAAGAGAACCGCAGAGTATTTCTAAATGCGTTGCGTATGATATGAAACAGGTACAGAACATTAGAGAAGGGCATGAAGTCCTTTCAGATTCAGCCTGAGATTCTGCTGGCTGTTATGCAAATGATTGTTTTCTGCGTGAGAAGACTGAACAAAAATGTCGCAGGTAAAGAAAAAAAAAAAAAAAGCTCACGAATATCACTGCAAAATAAAAGTTCTTACTTGTCTAATGCAGGGGCGTCCGATCTTATCCGGAACGGGCCGGAGTGGGTGCGGGTTTTCATTCCAATCAAGCAGAAGCCACACTGCGTCCCTTTCCAGATAAGATTGGTAAGTTTGTCTCGGATGCTTCCTCGGAAGCTTTATTTAAGGAAGAACAGTCTCTAAGGTGTAATGTCTCACGCTCTCTTCGAATCATCGAGGATGTGAATCACTTGGACCTGTGTGGAAGATTAAAGATGGATTTGATGAGTCATGTAGCACACTGTTCTTTGATGTGTGTTTCCCTTGAGTGTACGGATTGAAGAGACGGCGGAGGAACCGGTGGCACCGCGTGACTAGCAGGTCTGGCTGGTATAAAAGGTTTAAAGTCCTCGCTCTCCTTAAAAAAAAAACATACAAATAAAGGTTCATTTTTATGATCCATATCATGTTTTGTTGTCGCTGCTGTTGTTGTGGAACCGAGCTCTACAGCACCACCAGTGGTGAAACCAGAATGGTACGATGAAGTGATGCTGGGGCTGATTTCTTTCTACCCCAGACTGTAGATCAGACTGTAGATTATACCTGTTGAAATACCCCTTAGATCTGATATCCACTTTATTTAAGCCCACTTTTCTTAACACATCATCATCAGTGATCTTTTTTTTTTTAACTGTCTTAGGAGGAGAAACTAGAAGGAAGTTTTGTTTTCGTTGGTTTGAACAAAACACCCAACTAACGACAAGCACAGCTTTACTACTCGGAAGAAACGACAGAGCGATTGATTAAAAAAATGAGCAAGCATTTATATCGACTCCGCCGTTGATTGGGTTTTGTTCCTACGTGTTATAGTTTTATACCGAATCAGAAAAAGCACAGTCAAGTCATTCAAATTCTTTTTAAAAAAATTTTGTATGTTTATTTGTTTGTTTGTTTTTTGTCATGGTCAGATGGATTCCCCACGTATCCCCTCTCAAATCAACCCTGTGAGGAATAACTACCTATTTATTTAACGTCCCAAAAAATGCTCACAAAGTCATTTTGGGGCCGAATGTTTCCCATTCCATCATCCAGTGTGTACTATTACGCCATCTAAGTGTCCACTAAATTATAAATCGATACACAATATGATTCACTGACATAAAAAAACTAGCAATTCATGAGTAAATAATCTCATTGTGCATATTATTAAATAAATCCTAGTCTGATTACAAAGGTTTCATATTCAATCCAGATTAAACACTGTTGTGAATTCTTTACGATTTAAGCTCATTATAATGTCTGTGTTTACGTGCTATCTCTTATGTCACGTAACGAACTTACTGTGCAGTGTTCTCGATTACGTGCAAAGTAAGTATGTTGGTAATGGTATTGGGGTGGGGGTGGTGGGGGGAGGGGCATTAGTGCCTATGGAATGGGCAGCTTGCACATCTGGAAAGGCAGCAACAATGCTAAAAGGTATATACAGGTTTTAGAGCGACATACTGTATTGCTTCCATCCAGATTCCATCCCATCTTTACTTCTGAAAGACTCCGCCTCTTTTTATGACCTGTTCCCAATTAACCTCCAGCTGCTTCTTGTTACTAACACTTACTTTTCCAGCCTTTTCTTGCCCCATCCCAACTTTTTTGAGACATATTGTGGCCATCGAATTCAAAATGACCTTATTTCTTCCCTTAAAACGCTACGTTTCCTCAGTTTAAACATTTAATATGTTTTCTGTGTTCTATTGTGAATAACATACGGGTTTATGAGATTTGCAAATCATTGCGTTCCGTTTTTATTTACATTTTACACAACAGCTTTTTTGGAATTGGGGTTGTATGTGATTTTATATATATATATATATCTACCATTCAGCAGCGGCTCTGACAGTAGCACAGCTGCAAATCACAGGTTTATATTAATGCGCTCGTTAAGACGTTATCGTTTCTATAGTAACGGCTCGTTCTCAGGGACTCGTACAGCAAACGCTCCACAAAACCGGGCTGAAAAATCCGTGCTGTTAGATGAAGTCTTCTGTAAGGAGAAGTTTATTTAACCTTTATGGAAGGAGTCTCCAGTGTCAGTGCTGCAGTAAGGGTAAGAGTAACTCCAGCCACACATGTGGACTCATGATTATTATTTGCCCTCAGCGGAGAGCGGCGGGTGAAAGAATATGAGCTGTTAGTCTGTAACTGCACCACTAATGAGAGGTGTGGCAGTTATGGCACAGTTATTTTTTTCTGTTTTTAAAAAAAAAAACCCTGACAAGACTGTTGCACCTCTTACATCGGTACCGATGGCACAGTGCGCGCTCTTCCACCAGGCTCGTCTGCATGTAAATGTATTTTTTATCATGCAAAATTCCACGGAGCTGGCAGCCGACATTGAAAGAAGAGATTTCCATGCCAAGACAAGCAGAGATGGATTTTAATAACAGGTCACCCCATGCAAACCTGTAACAATACACTCTGTGCGGTCCATGGGAAAAAATAAAAATGGCTGGACGGGTAGAATGTAAAAGGAAAAGAAGAAACACGGTGCATTCTGGGAAGCAGGTTGGCAGGTACTGGATTCATTCAGAGAGGGAGAGAGGAAGAGGAGGAAGAGGAGGAAGAGGAGAAGGAGGAGGAGGAGGAAGACCTTCATGATGGTGGTGTTGCCAGATTTGGGATTTTTGCTCTCACTGGAATAATTTAAATCCCATTCATTTACCTTAGCTTGCAAAATATGACTTTAGTTAAGCAGTGCTTATTTATAATATTGTACAAAATATAATAATAATAATAATAATAATAATTGTTGATTCTTCCGTTTTTAACAATGTTGAATTTTTGGTTTGAGTATACAGTGATTTTGGCACTTAGACTGAATTATATATAATTGTATCCCTTCTGTTGCTTTGCACAAAAGTATTGGCACCCCCACCCCATTGTTAATGCTGCCGGTTATGTTCCGGTGTTGCGCTTCCATGGTGATGGTCCCCATCAGGTCAGCATCCATAACGTCTCCTTTACAGCTCATAACAGCTTCCCTATAACTGTTCAGTAGACTTGCGTATACGTTTAGGCTCGACCTAATGCTATTGTTCGCAATAAATTAAATGCAAATATCGGGCAAGTCCGTGGAGAAATACACCTATTTATACACCTTTATGCAACTTTATCAGGTCTAGTTCTTTATTCTACGTCTACAGTCGATATGCACCGAATCTGCTACGATATAATATGATATGGTATTAATTAGTAGCCTCTGATTAATATGTGAGCGATTCATTCAGGAATGATGATGATGATGATGATGATGATGATGTAGAGAAGGAGAGCTTGAAACGTATCAAAGTTAATAACAAATCACCTTTTACACACCAGTTGTCTGTCATTTTTTTAATAATAATATAATTGAATTATGATTGTCGCGTCGATTTAGAACTCCTGGGGAAAAAACATAATAGAAACCATGACAGGAATTCTAATGGTTTCCACTACAGATACCATTACGAACCATCAGCTAACCATTAAACCATTACTATAATTCGTCCTTAATGCTATCCAATAGACATAACATGTCACCAATAGAAGGCACGAAATTCCCAGTAGAGACCCACAGAGACCATTACAAATTCAATAATGGTTTCTATTGTTATTGTTGTTGTTTTAAAGGTATCATTTTGTGTGCTGGTTTATTCCGAGTGCACCAGTGAGTGACGTGACACTGAAATGATAGTGTGTGTGTGTGTGTGTGTGTGTGGTATCCAGGCTGCGGGGGGAAAAAAAGAACACACCTCAGAATGGAAACCCAACACTGAAACCTGGCAACCCTGTAGTAAAACGCTTGTCTCTCCGATCTGGCAACTCCGCATCCCAGACGCACAGAGGAGAGCAGCGCACGAGCCTCAATGCCGAAACCACGGAGTCGATTTCATGGACTAAAACGTGAATTTGGACCTGGTCCTGACACGCAAGGCCTGTGTGTTTTATTTTGCACGCCGATCAGGACCTGATGATGATGAAGATGATGAAGAAGATGATGATGATGAAGATGAAAACGAGGGGATTTATTTTGGATGGAGGATCAGAGATGCGCGCGCGCGCGTGTGTGTGTGTGTGTGTGTACTCTGACTGAGTGAGTGAGTGAGTGACCTGGGCGGATCATGCATGCAGAGAATCCACATCTCTCTCAGTAAATCTGCTCGTGCTCCCCGGTACAGCTCAGAAGTGTTATGTGGATGGATCTGCACTCACACGAGCGCTTAAGAGATCAGATCATTTATGAGCGCACATCCGGCGTGGGGTTTTAACCTTAATATGTCAAGCTTGCACTGCATGCAGGAGTGTGTATCAGTGTAAAAAACCGCGCGTGTGTGTGTGTGTGTGTGTGTGTGTGTTATTCCTGGAGGAATCCTCAGATTGTTGATGCTGGTGTAGGAGATTCCGGATGCAGGGTGGGATTGTTTTTTTCCGCGTGTTAATGCGACATGTGTTTCCTCCTGAGAGCATCATCACCCTCACCATCACCATCAATCTCAGCATCACCTTCACCTCTCACAACACAAATCTGACTCTTTTCTCCCCGTAAAATCATCGTTTTTTTTTCCTCTTGTCACCTTCTCTTTTCCCTCTGACGCGCACCGTCGGGTGTTGCCAGATTGGGGGATTTCCACCCTCTTTTTTGGCGCATCGTTACTTGGGGGTTTAATTTAAAAGAAAGAAAGAAAAAGGTGTTTGCTTTTCAGTCCTTTGACACAATCGGTGGCGACGCATCTGGTGGACATAACGCTCCCGATACGTGCGCGCGCGTCTTGATGATTTTGGCGTTTTTAAAATGGCCGACTAAAGAGCGTTTTTACCCTCAATTTTTGCGGTGTGGTAAAGACTATATTTTTTCCCCTCTATATATTTATATATATATATATATCTATATAAATACAGGCATATTTATATGTATATATATATGTATATGTATATATTTGAATGTTTGGGATATAAAATATTTGCCCCCTCCCCGCCACATTTCCCTTGATGCCATAAGGTGGGGATTTTACGCCGTGGGCAGCGCGCGCGCCAGGAAGATGGCGGCTTATTAAACTTTAATGTTTATGCGCTCGAGCTCAAAGAGGAGAGAAGAAGGAATAAAGAGAAGAAGAGGAGGAAGAGGAGGAGGTTAATGGAGGTCGGATGCTAAGGCCAAGAGAGAGAGAGAGGATACAGGAGAAAGGTAGAAGGAGGCAGCACTGCCTCTCACACACACACACACACACACACACACACACACACACACTGTACTGACAGAAGTACGATGGAGAGAGATGGAGACAGAAAGGTGGAGACACTGAGGGAAGGGAGAGAGAGAGATGGAGACAGAAGGCGGGAGAGAGATGGAGATACTGAGAGAAGGAGGGAGAGAGATGGAGAAACTGAGAGAAGGAGGGAGAGATGGAGACACTGAGAGAAGGAGGGAGAGAGATGGAGAAACTGAGAGAAGGAGGGAGAGAGATGTAGAAACAGAGAAGGAGGGAGAGAGATGGAGATACTGAGAGAAGGAGGGAGAGAGATGGAGACACTGGGAGAAGGAGGGAGAGAGATGGAGAAACTGAGAGAAGGAGGGAGAGATGGAG
This sequence comes from Stegophilus panzeri, assembly GCA_024331685.1. Taxonomy (NCBI): domain Eukaryota; kingdom Metazoa; phylum Chordata; class Actinopteri; order Siluriformes; family Trichomycteridae; genus Stegophilus; species Stegophilus panzeri. Next base: position 18,269,517 of record JANDJT010000154.1, read on the forward strand.
ACACTGAGAGAAGGAGAGAGAGATGGAGAAACTGAGAGAAGGAGGGAGAGA
>JANDJT010000154.1:18273404-18291692 GCA_024331685.1 Stegophilus panzeri
CCAACATCCCAGAGTTGAAGCTGTTCTGTACTGAGGAACGGGATAAAACTCCTCCAAGACGATGTGCAGGACTGATCAACAGTTACCCCAAACGTTTATCTGCAGTTATTACTGCACAAGGGGCTCACAACACATACTGAAAGCAAACGTTCACATACTTTTACCCCTCACAGATCTGTAATATTGGATCATTTTCCATGTAATTAAAAAAAGCATGTTGAGAAAAGTTAATTGGCTATATTTAATTACGATAAATAAATACAAAACACCATAAAGACCTGAAAGACTTTCTAAAGATAGAGGTCCGTGCATCAGCCTGGTGTGTAGGGTGGGAAGTCATTTCTTGGGCACCATCATTATGCTTTTCCTTGTATTGATCAAAGTTTTACAGCAAAAGCAATTTTTGGTATACTGCCAGAACCAATACCGGGCAAACAGTTCCAGCTCTTTAGATTTGAGGTGCTTAATACAACAGGACCCATACTGACCTTGCCAGTAGCCACTTCTTAGTTTTAGAGTACTTAAAGGCATGATGATCAAAAACGAAACCATCAATACATCTGTTGTAAACATGCATACTCACGTCTTACTTTGATGACACAACGGGCTCTATAGCAAGTTTGAATACTGAGGACATGCCCTCCAAGTTACGTATCTTGGAGGTGGAAGCAAAATTTGAAAGACTACAATGTTTAGTTATGTATATTTGTGGGGGGTCTGGAATGGGGATAAGAAGGGGGGAATGGTTGGGTCGGGTCAGGGGCGGGGCGTGCGGTGCTCACTAGCTAATGGTATTGGGATGTTAACTCAGATCAGCTCCTTTGGTCTCCATTTTGTACTCAATACAGACGAAATTGCCATTTTCTTTAGTATCTTCTTCAGCAGCAGACCTGGTAATTCCAAATCTCAAATCATCAGATCTCTTTTATAGTCCTCAGGTTTGACATTTTGGATGCGGACTCTAAATATCTATCATTTTTCAGTGGTGTATTAACTTTAATAACTAATCTTTTTAGATCTTGGGTACTTTTTAGATCTAAAACTGAGATCCTGCTTTTGTCATTTGTGAGCCTGGATGGAGGCAGCCACAACCATTGGTTCTAATTAACAATCACCTAGAAGGGAGCAACAACTTTGGGCCGGGGACTAAGCTTGCTGGGGCTTGTGAGGGCCATATCCCGACGTTCAAATGTTCCACATGCTGTGAATGAATCTGTGGTAATTGTATGCAAGTTTGTGGCCATTCTCAAGCCCCTGTACCTGTACTACCAAACGCTTCTGTACTCCTTAAGTAGCCCAAAACCCTTCCCAAGCCATTCACGCCATCTCAGGTATGCCAAGTCAGTCACTCCCCCTAAGCTCTTTAATACTAAATTCTTAACACTGAGGCAAGTTTTTTTCTCTTTTGGTCTAAAGTATGCCTCTTGGTTGGCCTAAAGGTAGCATCGTGGCTGCTGTGCAGTGTTTGGACCTTACTGTTCACCCACAGCGATGGTTTGACTGTAGTTTGATGGATTTCGTCATATCATTGTTCACTTCTTGTGACTCTTCGGGGGTGTCTCCTGAAAGTGAAAGCTCCTCCTCTGGGCCGCCAGCATTGGACAAGGAGGTGATGGATGAACACACCGTCCAATGAGTAATCTTCACTATTTCTAAAGACACTTTTCACAGAAAGATATTTGCCCTTGCATGTAACAGTTATATTTGTCGCTGTACCAGTGGTGAATGAACTCCCCTCAACACGTTTCAGATTTTGAAGAAATCCTGGTGTGCCATCTCAGACCCGAGGACCAGATTTAATCTGTATCGAGGTATAGTTTTGGTGGTTATGGTCTGGTGGTTGTTCCTTGTTATTTCAGTTCAGTGTGTATACTGAGAAGTGAATATTGAAACTGTGCACTTCAGCTGCATAGCTTAGAATGAACCAGGCCAGCCCTGCTTGGACGGTCTCACACTTGTTCCAATCATATCAAGCAAGGTGTTTGACATTCCCCAGTTCCTTACATTACAAGGAATATAAATGGTGCCCAAAAATGTTGTCTACCTTGGAGGCCTCCTCCTAAACGTAAGGTAGAAATGATAAGGTAGAGTTTCCACACACCCACAAGACTGTACAGGGGCTATAGTAGCAGTTGGGAGAAGCCCACAAGTGACCACAAGTTGCAGCTGAGTTATGCCTAAAAGTGATTGCATTAGCAGTTGGAACAGGTCCACAAGTGACCTTAGTAGCAGTTGGGTAATGCCTACAATTAACTAGGGTAGCAGTTAGATGATAACCACAAGAGGCCACAAGAGCAGCTGGGACACACCCACAAGTGACTACACTAGCAGTTGGGACATACTCATAAGAGGCTACAGTAGAGGTTGGGACACGCCCACAAGAGACTACAGTAGTGGTTGGGACACGCCCAAAAGAGGCTACATTAGACGTTGGGACACGCCCACAAGAGGCTACAGTAGTGGTTGGGACACGCCCAAAAGAGGCTACAGTAGATGTTGGGACACGCCCACAAGAGGCTACAGTAGTGGTTGGGACACGCCCAAAAGAGACTACAGTAGACATTGGGACATGCCCACAAGAGACTACAGTAGTGGTTGGGACACGCCCAAAAGAGGCTACAGTAGATGTTGGGACACGCCCACAAGAGGCTACAGTAGAGGTTGGGACATGCCCAAAAGAGGCTACAGTAGTGGTTGGGACACACACAAAAGAGGCTACAGTAGCAGATAAGACACTCCCACAAATGACTCTAGGAGCAGATGAGACACACCCACAAGAGACTCTAGTAGCAGATGAGACACGCCCAAAAGAGACTCTAATAGCATATAAGACACACCCACAAGAGACTCTAGTAGCAGATGAGACACGCCCAAAAGAGACTCTAATAGCAGATGAGACACGCCCAAAAGAGACTCTAATAGCATATAAGACACACCCACAAGAAACTCTAGTAGCAGATGAGACACGCCCAAAAGAGACTCTAATAGCAGATGAGTCACGCCCACAAGAGACTCTAGTAGCAGATGAGTCACACCCACAAGAGACTCTAGTAGCAGATGAGACACGCCCAAAAGAGACTCTAATAGCAGATGAGTCACGCCCACAAGAGACTCTACACTGTGTGTGTGTGTGTCTGAGGTAGTGGTAGTCTCCTGTGTTTGCATACACTAAAATGGAAGGTGTTATTTGTGTGAGACTTTTTACCTTTGGGGAACCCACAGGTGCTGCAGCTCTGTGTGTGTGTGTGTGTGTGTGTGTGTGTGTGTGTTTTTAAGAGAGAGTGAGAATGGAAAGAGTGAGGAGCCATGAGGGAGAAGAGCAGAGCAGCAGTATGACTGCAAGATGAGACAGACAGAGGGAGCGAGAGCGAGAATGAGGGAATGAGAGAATGAATTATGCACCTGTGGAACTGTTTTGAATGCAAGGTATGCACTGTGTGTGTGTGTGTGTGTGTGTGTGTGTGTGTGTGTTGAAATGTAACCAATTGAACATGAGACAAAATCTGGTTTCTAATTTCCATACCATTGTATTTTGACAACCATCCCCACCCTTCATTTGATTTGTGTGTGTGTGTAATATTTTGTGTGTGTGTGTGTGTGTGTGTGTGTGTGTGTGTGTGTGTGTGTGATATTTAAAAAGAACTGAGACAGATACAGGATGAAACACAAGGAGAGATTTGAATGCACTGCTGCAGCCCTCATTGCAGTGTTGCTATGGTTACTATGCATAGAGAGAGAGTCTAGGCACTGGGAGATCGATGCGCGCGCGCGCGCGCGTGTGTGTGTGTGTGTGTGTGTGTGTGTAAGAGACATTGTTGAAGGCTAGCGGCATCTTGGTTTACCGATGCCTGTAAATCATTTTTTTTCCCAAGCCACATTCCAAGCATTCACACACACACACACACACACACACACAATCACACACTGTAGCACACCCACCAAATGTTCTCTCTCTCTCTCTCTCTTTCACACTCTGTTTGGTGCTTGGCATGAAAGAGCAGTGTCCTCATAATAAAATCATTGTGCATTTTCAGATTTATCCTCTCTGAAAGATAGTCTACATTCTTGTGTAGTCCTTGCAGTAAGATCTTTGTTGTAGGTGGAACGTCTGTACGTTATTACATTACCAGCGTCAGACTGGAGATCAGCTGAAGCGAGTATAGACAATTATGTCTCGTTCTTAGCTATGGAAAATCACACGGAGGCAAAATACTGATACTAGACGTTTCATAGTCATAAAGATCCACCATCTTAAACATCTATTCACTAACATAGTGGGATTGTACATCCTGTCTCTTGCACTATGGTCCATATTCAGAGTCTGAGACTTAAGTCCAAAAGTTACGTCAATATAATTATACAGGGAAAGTTCTTAGTATACAGTTACGCGTCCGCTTTAATGGATTTTCTGGGCTCTCTATTCAGATTAATAAAATCTTCCATGCATGTTGTTCACGCCTCCAAGGTTGCCAGATTTCATGTCTAGACCAATGCCTTTAAAAACAATCACTTGCCCTTAAACCCTCAGAAAGTCACGGATAGAACATCTGCATTGAAGAAGCGGATATCATTTTCCTTTGCTGTTAAAAGCAAGAGGCATTAAACAATCACAGAATACTCATACTAATACTAATATGACGATATACTGTACTGTATGTAAGGTACATTTCTGACATCATTTGATCCGCTGCTTCGTGATCGTCTACAAATTGTTTGTAGAGGGTCTAAAGAGGGCTGTATGGAAATAAAAAAGTGTTAGTGATATATTTAAAAAAAAAAAAAAAAATGAACTAAGGAGTTGCCAACTCGATTGTTTGGATCATCCATCCATCCATTTTCTGTACCGCTTATCCTACTGGGTCGCGGGGAACCTGGAGCGTATCCCAGGGAGCATGGGGTAGAGGGCGGGGTACACCCTGGACGGGGCGCCAATCCATCACAGGACACACTCACATACACATTCATACACTACGGACACTTTGGACATGCCAATCAGCCTACCATGCATGTGTTTGGACTGGGGGAGGAAACCGCTAATCCAACGTGCACACCATTGTTTGAGTCTTCTTGGAGGATATTGAATCTGAATGCCCCTTGTTTTGTACCACAAGTGTTTCCCAAACTTGTTTCTAGAAATGTGCTGGTGACATTAAAGTGGTTTCTCTTGGTTCTGATTTCATTACGAACGCACCACCATAAAACCTCCTACATCATTATGCAACCATGGCAAGCATGCATTTGTTCAGAAAGCGAAGATTTAGGCCATGAAAAACAAACACAGTGGGATGGAGTCAAGGACACAGTGTGACAAAAGATGTGTGTGGAGATTTTCTCACCTCCAAAAAAAAAAACAACGCATGATGGTGTTGCAGGTGGGAATTCCAGGAGAGAGAAAAAATTCACAACCTGCTGATGTTCCTCAGAGTGCCAGTGGAATGGACACAGTCCATGAGACTGATCCTGACAGTGCTGGAGTAACAGACCTAACCACAGCAATGGGAAACGGTTCAATCCGAGCGGCAGAGGTGTGCAAGATGGGAATCTGGTAACGAAGAAGGTCTTCAGGCGATTTTTTTCTGATAAAGATCGCTAAAAGTCGATCAATACAGTGTGAAAAAACAAACCGTGATTGTCTTTGAGAGCAACCAAAGCCAGACTAAATATTGATGTTTCAATACTGATTTCGTTCTTGTTGTTATTGCTAAAGTCACAGAAGACAACAACAACAAAACAGAGGGCTTATGAGTGCACTTACTTTCATTTTAATTCGAGTGGCTCACCTCAGTCTGAAAGTGTGCACCATCTGACTGTTTTTTTTCCTTCCAAGAGCCGATCGAGGACGTCTACCGACTGAAACCAGGATGAGCACCTGGTATTGATGGACCGTCTGTGGATTGTTATGTTCTAAGACGTTGCGAGGAATTATCAGACAAGACTATTATGATGTATTTCAGAACAGGTTCTCTCAGAGTGTCTAGCAAAGACCTTAAACATCCATGTCAGTACAACTGGTTCGATCTTAAACAAGTGGACAGTCCATGGAAATCATCTCCAGACAGGTGCCCACGCATTCTCAGACTAATGATAAGGAAGGGAAAAGAGAAGTCAGCAGTCACTCGAGTGCAGGATGACCTGAAAGCAGCAGGAACAGCAGATTTGCAGAGAACCGCATCTTCTTTACTACACCTCAAGCAACATTTAATTTCTCCGCTAAAAAGAGATGCTCGTCTAAAATATACACACAAGCATTTAGACAAATCAGAACTCTTTTGGAACAAAAGACAAAACAGAAGTAGCTTTAGCAAAATTACAACTTTGTCATTGTCGAAAGAAGGGTCGCTTGTATGATCCCATGAACACCATAGGGGGCAGTGGTGGCTTGGCGGTTAAGGGTCTGGGTTACTGATCGGAAGGTCGGGGGTTCAAGCCCCAGCACTGCCAAGGCCCAGCACTGTTGGGCCCTTGAGCAAGACCCTTAACCCTCTCTGCTCCAGGGGCGCTGTATCATGGCTGACCCTGCGCTCTGACCCCAACTTCCCTGAATTTCACTGCATATGTATGTGTGATCAATAAAGACTCATTCATTCATACAGAGGTGGGAGCATCATGATATGAGACTGCTTCTCGGCAAATGGTACTGGGGTATTGAATCATGAATAGAGCAATGTACTCATTAGAGCGAGCAACTGAGTCTTGGTAGAACGTGGACGTTTCAGTAAGACTGTGACCCGAAACATACATAAAAAAGAAAGTGAAGGTGCTCGCATGGCCTAGCCAAACTTCTGAAATTTGAAATTGCAAGTCTATCAGATAGACCCTCATAACCTTGGGGAATTGAAGAAGGTGCTGCAAAAGCGAATTACTTCTTACCGTAGACATCGTGAAGAATGGTTTTGAATTCTCGCCAACAATGGTTTTGCAACAAAAAAGTGCCAACGTTGGTAATTTGTGGTAATACTTTCCCCCCATTCATTTCATTTTTAAACATACAGTATATTTGTTTATGCTTATGCATATATATGTTCTTGTTCATATTTAAAAACGCTGATTCAAAAGACATAAATTCCTGTGTGTAAATGTAAAGTGTTTTATACTGGATGTATATAAGATTTCTTATCATATTTGCATACTTCCATCCCCTCGCTGTATTTTGTACCATTTCCTCAAAAGGACTATTTTATGCAAGTACCAATATATGGAGTTAATGTTGTCTTACGATCATAGATCATAATTATTTTAACATACTGAAGTTGCTTGGTTTAATTGTTATGCCCCTGCCCCTAATCAGGTTAATGTACCCAATTAGAGGCTTAAATCAGCCAATCAGCCAAAGTACAAACGGGTATTAAACAGGGCCGGTCATCTACATTGTTATTAGAAACAATAGTAGATTAAAAAAATGAATCAATGAACATATTACAGACCCAAGGATGCACTAAGAACTTTCCCTTATTATTATTATTGGACAGAAATTGCTGAAATGTGCTTAAATTTGATGTTAGGCCACTTTTTTTTTTCTTTTGCCTTTTTAATACACGTTTTGACTTTTCCCCATCATAATTTATGCCCCAGAAATTAATCAGTGTTGGGACTTTTGGGAAAACACACACACACACACACACACACACACACACACACAAATATAACTTTAATATCTGCCCAACATCTACATATTATCACCACACTATGTTAGGGTATTGTAACCGGAATTGTTCTGAATCAGGTATCCCACCGTTATTAAATCTTTTACAGTTTTCATAGGAGACATTTTTCTGTTGTACTTTTTATCCAACATTTTTTTTTTATCACACAGTAAAATACAAAAGATTGACACTAATGCCCTTGTAAACCAACGACTAAAGAGTACAATAAATCTGAGTCTTTGTGATGGCCAAGTGTGTTCCTATTTCAAGATTTGCTGCTTGTTGTTCCCTCATTGCCTTGTTCAGCGAGTGGCCACTTTTGTGATGTAGGCGTTAGGACTAGACAGAGATTTTTGTCACTCTACTGGGTTCACTGACATTGCAAACCATGCTAGAGATGATGGATCGCAGATGTTTATGGATCAGTTGGCTAAAAAGACAAGTTTCTGGTCTGTGTGCGCTCTGAGTGAATCCTAGACAAAGTTCAAGAAACCTGAGTTCACTGACTTCGGATTTTAAAATGGCCAATTATCCATAACATTAAAGTAACAGTAGTCCATTTACAGGCTTCAGGAAGACTCCAGAATTCACTTAACTATCATTTTCTTTAAAAAAAAATATATATATATATATATATATAATATAAGTTCATTTATTAATAATGCCAACTGAAGAAAAAAAAAGTACTGGCCAACCTTCACGGCTGAGTCATACGCTTGACTGCTACTCGATTGAGTTGAAATCCGTGGGACGTCCCTTAAAATGCTTTTTCACCTTGCTGGGTGTTTACATTTACTTGTCGAAGCTGCTGAGCAGAAAATTGGGTTTCAACAATGTTTTTAAGCTAAAGTATAGTGTTAGAAAACGACAGGTGGTTTTTGGTGACTTTTACTTTTCGACAGGCAAATAGCTGCTGGGCCGACAAGCAGGAACACAATTCAAAATAGTCAAGGGTTTTTTCTCTCTCTTGATATGTTTGTTTTGAGATGAACCAAGACTAGAGACACACCGATTTGGGTATTCTTGGCTTACACTGATATTTGGCAGACCTTAAGTCCTTTAAAAAATGTAGTGGTGTATTCAGTTTTGAGATTTATGAATGACAATGGTACCAGGAACCAGTTGAGGAAATGGTGAGAACATTGATGCTTGTCTGCAGGTTGCTGTGCGACACACCGGTAGTTCTGTCATGGTTTTTGGGCTGCTTTTTAGTCCATACTGTGGAGTGCATGCTCCTTGCTTTGTTTCTCCATTAGCATTCCCTTTAGGCATTTAGGCATGTGTTTAAATGCCACAGAGTATGCAGTATCCCAGAACATGCTTCAGGGTACAAAATTGCCTTTGCCGTATCAAATCTGTGCAGTCAAATGGAACACGTTTACAGGACTCACGTCTGGTGTCTTGCTTGTGCATATGATTTGCTAAAATGTTCCTCCCTCCATCAGGGCTATGTCAGAAAAACAACGCTGGCTGGTGTAGTGAAACCGAGCTCGAGACGCCCAATCAGCCGTCAAGGCCAGACTGATTAATTCAATTCACTTTGCCGTAATTGTTTTAGCATTTGCTAACTGTTTTAGCACGGTTCTGCGAAGAGTACCGCATTTCCTTCTCCGCTAAAGTTGTGGAAATGAAGTGATGTGCAGGGATTAGGTGTGCTAGAGCATATTTTTAGTAAAAAAGGCATCGATTTAAAATAGTGTATTTCAAGGTGACACATGCTTATAGCATCAGATCGTATCTCAGAATGGTGTGTGTGCTACTGAAGTCTTGTAAGATGAACAGTGGCAGATAGAAATAGGTTGGCATTCACATTTTTTTCTCTCCTCAGCTTTGCCTAAACTGAGAGGGAAACCCGAGTTGTTAAGCCTGTCCACTCCTCCTGGCTCTGCCCATCCCTACCCATTACCATGGCAGTGTCACTGTGGTTATTGTGGATGTGTGCTGTCTCGCTGACTAACATCACCCCCTCAGAACAAGGTGGGTACTGCAGGAAACAAGCTTTCCTTACTTTACTAAAGCATGCATAGATGAATGTATACATGCGTTTTTTTAGAGATGCAGGAATTGATTTGAAAATCTCCCTCCCCGTCGTCTGTCTGTTCCTCTGTCAGCTCTGAGCAGGGCAGCGATGCCCTTTGGTCTGATGAGGAGAGAGTTGTCGTGCGAAGGTTACCCCATTGAGCTGCGCTGCCCAGGAAGCGATGTCATCATGATTGAGACGGCCAACTACGGCCGCACGGATGACAAGATCTGCGATGCTGATCCGTTTCAAATGGAGAACGTGCAGTGTTACCAACCAGACGCCTTCAAGATCATGTCTCACAGGTCTGTGATAAGATGTATTTCATTAGACACATCCAGTCGTTTCATTCGTATCAGTGTTATCCAGGTCCATGCTTGCAGTGGAGTACAGTGTGCCATTGTTCTTGACCGTCATCAGTTTGGACAACGTTCTTCTGTCCACCAGTTACAGGGGGTTAAGATCACGAGATTCAAACAGATGACAAAACTCACCTTCTTCTGCGTCAAGCTTATAGAACATAGGGAAGTATTGCAATGGACCATAGCCTTGGTGTTAATGGTCCATTCCAGTTTATTATAGGGATACACTATATGGCCAAATGTATGTGGACACCTGACCATCACACCCGTATCTGAGCCTTCCACAACCTGGTGCCACAAAGAATGTATAGAATGTCTTTGTATGCTGTAGCATTACAATTTCCCCAAACCTGTTCCAGCATGACGATGCTCCTGTGTACAAAGCGAGAGCTCCATGAAGACACGGTGTGTTAAGATTGGAGTGGAAGAACTCGAGTGTCCTGCACAGAGCCCTGACCTCAACCTCACTAAAGACCTTTGAGATGAATTGTCAGGCCTCCTCACCCAACATTAGTGCCCTGTCCTCTATATATGCTCATATGGGTGTCATTGGGCAGGTGTCCACACACTTTTGGCCATTTTGTGTATAAGCTGTGTATAAGCTCTTGTAGCATATATTAGCCAAAAGACACAAGTACTACTCGCTCTAGAGCCAAAAGTCAAAGGGGGTGGTTCAGACCTGATCAGACTCCTTCTGTCTGGGCAAAATCAATTCAAACGTCCAGGGTTCTGGAGACAACTCATTGTGTTTCAGGCTAGATAAGTGTGTTTGTTGTTCCGTGCTGTAGAGCACCTCATGGGTTAAGGGTAAGGGTATGCTTATAGCAGGCCTTGGATCAGATCCAGCTCCACCCCCTGGACTTTTGGTTTTGCAGCAACGACTAACTCAAACTAGAAATTGTCACTATTGCAAATCCTGATTTGAAACTCATTTCCCCTCTCGTTTAGGGGAATTATATCATGCGCTTTAGCTTGTTATTAGCCATGAGCCTTTGTTTGTTTTTGTTTGTTTCAGTCCTGTTTACTCCCTGTCTATCCATTGGTTTGTTTCCCTCATGTGCACACCTGTTCCGTGTTAAGCCCTAAAATAATGCAGTTTGTCAGATTATACTCTGCTGTTTTTTTGTGTTTCAAGGATTCAAGTCTTCTTGATTGTCATGTATCCCAAGGCCTGTTTCATGAAGTGAGTTGAACAAACTCTTGAGTTGCAGAGTAAGTGTTGAGTTGACAAAACCAAACAGATCCAACCCGGGTTAATTAAGGTTAACACGTTTCATCCATGTGTCCGTCCCTAAAAGTTCTTGTCCTTCGAAGTGTCCTTCTTATTATTTGCGCTCGGTGCTCCACGGGATTCTCCACAAACAGTGAAGCCTTCGCTACAAACACTAAAGGGTTCGTTTTGATGTGTCAGATTTATATCACTTTGCTCGCAGCTGATTGGTCCAGTTTGGGTTTGAGTTTTCTTACCCAGAATAAAACCTGCTCTAGAGCAGGTTAGCCATGTAGTGTAAGTTTCCCCGGAGATGCTTAAAAACTAGCTAAACTCAAACCGAAAGCAGCTTGGTGCGACAGGTCTCCGGTCCAGGTCATTAGGTGAAGTTGACAAGGCTCTATGAAAAATGGTTGGATCTTGTCTACTCAGGGTAGGTTCTGCTTGCTTACCTGGATGAGGCATGACATCCTCTTCCGAGAAATCGTGTATTGATTTGTTGATAAATATTAGACATACATATTATATCTCCGCCTTGGCAGCAGTATCTTTTACCCGGGTAGCATTGTGGTCTATTTTGATGATATATCTATTAAGCCACAGGAGCTATGTATAAGATGGAAGTTTATGTATCTCAGGGTCGTATTTACGAGTGATGGGAAGACGGCGCGTGGGACTGACCACAGGGATTGATACGGCGGTGGCAGCTGGCCGGACCACAGTCGTAGCTAAAACAATGAGATAGGTGGATATTAGCGGGCAAAAGAAGTTCACATCTACAGGGTGGGGATTACATGGTCCAAAAGCGGCACTGCTCGAGCACAATGTGAGATCTGAAAGGCATCTGATTGCTATCATAAGAGATACAACCACCTGGAAGGAGATGCCTGGGCTTCTCGGTTCTTCCTGTTTAAAACCAAGCAATCACGTCAAATCATCATTTGTATCAGCTCACAATTATTCAGCCTTGTTGGTCGGGTGTAATTATTTGGATGGATTGTGTAGCAACACAGTGGAGAGTCCCTGTTTGTTTTAGTAACTCATCCTAACGAGTTTCTGACCTCGGATCTCCGTAGCAGGAGGATCTGGACATGGTTTTCCTTGTTCAAGACTTGTTCAGACACTTAACTTCAACTCGAGTCTCCTCTATGCTCTATCGCCGACTTCTTTTCGACCCTCAGAGGTGCGTCCACTTGCAGCACAAGAGAAGTGTATTTTGACCAGTTTGATCGTTAAAGTACTATTCGATGTCCTTCTAACGAAGTCCGTCCACACGGAGGCCATCTTGGCGATGCACCCAGTCAGGTGTTGCATGTCATACAAGACCGAACTCCTCTCTACTTGGATGTGAATAGACGAATAGAAACCTACACCAGAAACAGATTGACACACGACAATATCGGATGCACGTTTCCCTTTTAAAGCAATTTTTTAAAGATAAACACACTTAGCTCAATACGGAGACGAACAATAAACCTTCCGCGCTGGTTTTATCGTACGGACGCATGAGATAATTTTTTATTATGTCATAAAAAACAGCACAGCAAAGCACCTGCTCTCACTGACACAGTCCTAAACAGATTAGCCAAATAATCTGTGTTATATTTGCCCGAGTAATCGATTACTGCAGCCCTAGTGTGTGTGTGTGTGTGTGTGTGTGTGTGTGTGTGTGTGTGTGTGCGTATGCTTTCTGTGGCGCCATGGTGTCTCTCCTCTGTTTGTGCTGCTGCTGCTTCCTAGAAGAGCAAATCAATTTCCACTCGCTTGCTCTCTCCCATTACAGACACACACACACACACACACACACACACTCACACTCACTGAGTGCTTGCCATCTTCCTTTAAACACCCAGCAAAGAGCGATGAGGAGCAGTAGAGAGAGCGAGGAGAGGAAGAGAGAGCCAATTCTCCTGATTATAAGGCTGAAGTCGGTGCTGTGACTTGTACCGCTAGCCGAGGCGTAGAGCGTATAATAACGGGCGTGTCCCAACATCCCACGTGGTGAATTAGCAATGCGCGTTCTCAGCATTAACAGAACATCAGAATACACATCTCGTAGGGCTGCTAGCAGACATTAGCATCACGCTAGCAGCAGTGAGCGGACAAACAGAAGCTTGTGATAAAGTCAGTGATGAGGCTTGGTTTCGTGCGTCTGCGAGTGTTTATACTTCTTCATGCAGCTCTGGTTCGCAAGACTGAAATCTGATAGCTATAATTATGTTCTTATGCAAATCAGCGAATTACATTCAAACACATACTTCCACGGTCCTCACTTTTTTTGTTTCGTTATTAATAAGATGGCTGCGGCATCAAAACATGCGATTTTTATTCCAGTAGCATTCTTAAAGGCGCCAACTGCAGCTTTCATGTAGCATGTGGGCTGCCTTATCTAGTTCACTATCTCTCTCTCTCTCCTATCTTTTTTTCTATCTCTCTCTCTCTTTCTCTTTCTCTCTATCTCTCTCCAGCTGTCTCTCTTTCAGGTGTAATAACCTCTCTCTCTCCTATCTCTCTCTCTCTCTGTATCTCTCTCCAACTGTCTCTCTCTGTGTGTCTCTCTCTACCTGTCTCTCTTTCAGGTGTAATAACTGCTCTCTTGCTCTCTCTCTCTCTGTGTGTGTGTGTGTGTGTGTGTGTCTCTCTCTCTCCACCTGTTTCTGTCTCAGGTATAATAACCTCTCTCTCTCCACCTGTCTCTCACTCTCTTTATCTCTCTCTCCACCTGTCTCTCTGTCTCAGGTAGGGTGACATGTCCGGGACGGACATGTCCTCTTTTTCAGACCTTTAAAAAATCGTCTAAATTTGAGAAAATGTCTGGGATTCGGTTTTAGTTTTATTATGATGTGTTTATGGTTTAATACAGCATGATGTGTGTGTGTGCGCATTGCTTTAACCCTCTCTGTAAGTCCCACCTCCTCGCACACCGATTGGTCGATTATAAAAGGCTCGCAGCAACTATTGTCCAAATTCCTGCCTCTCAGCCATTATCCTCCTCTCAGCGAGCGCGTGAAGGTGAAGCGATGTTGTGTTCGGTGTTAAACAGTTACTCCACAACAGCAGCGAATGAAGCTGTCCTGAGTCGAAACAACGCCCAAACGAAAGTGCAAATTTATATCGGAGTTGCACATAAAATTCCCATGCTCTCCTCCCGGTCGATATCCGTGGGAAGCAGCATGTTCGACATGTAAAGTGGCACTTACTGTATGTGGCAGTTGCGAATAAAGCGATTTAGAAGCCCACATTAGCTCTGCAATGCATAAAGTGTCAGCAAAAGGTTCATCAGAAATACTTTATTTTGGTGTGTCTACCAATGGGAGCAGTCACGGTGCTCAGTGTTCAGACACTCTAGATGTTGCTGTTGAGAACATCATCTTCAAAATACATCAATACCTTCACGTCTACACTGTGCACACAGAGAATTTGAAGGAGAACTGTGAATTTGTTGATATTGGATGCAGAAGTCTCCTTTCTCACAGCAAGACACGCTGGCTGTCACTGTTCCCAGATGTTGAGAGGCTGCTACAGATGTTTCCAGCCTCGAAAGCATTCTTTTTTTTGTCACAGGAAAAAAACGCCCTCCTTGATCAAGAAGTTTTTTGAAAATGAGTCCAGTGAGATTCAAGAAAGGAGAAGAGCTCAGCTGTGGAAGTGAAGAAGGTTTTGAACAGAGTCCACACCGTGCTTCTGGAACACCTTCGTGTCACTTAACGTTCAGGGAATGTTACAAAGGATGGATTTGATAAGTACTCAAGTGCAGGGTGTGTACAGTACATGCCTGGAACCCATGGAGGACTTCTCCTCCTATATGTGGATGGATCTGAGTGAGCTGACTGGAACCATGTAGAAGCCTGCATTAAACACTTTGGAGGAACTCAGAAGAAATTCATAGTAAGAATGTAACAGTGATGGAGATGTTGGGGATCTCCATGCACACCAGAAGTGGACCAAGTATTGTGAAAGGTTCAAAAGCATCGAGTTTCGTTCTGAGGTGCTGAAGATGGCACGGTTGTTCTCCGCTGTTCCCTCTCACAGTGTTAATGTAGAGAGAGGGTCTTCACTGATGCACAGCCAGTTGGAAAAGGGAAGGAATGTCTTGTAGAGACTTTCATGCTTTCATCATGGACTATTGGGACAGACACGATCTTCAGGAACGGACAACGGGGCACAGAAAGAGGACTGAAAAGTCCAAAGTGTCAAGGCACAGTGTTTTTATTTAATGTCATGGACATATAATGTCATCTTTAATTTCATATTATCACACTGCTTCATATTCCACCTCTATTCAGGTGTGTACATGATGGTAGAAGGTGCACTCATGGCATCTAATATTTTATTTTTTTATATATATTTATGTGAAAGATCACCCTGTCTCAGGTGTAATAATGCTCTCTCTCTCTCTCTCTCTGTGTCTCTCTCTCTCTCTCTCTGTCTCTCTCTCTCTCTCTCCACCTGTCTCTCTCTCAGGTGTAATAACCGTACTCAGTGTGTGGTTGTTGCCGGAGCGGATGTGTTTCCTGACCCCTGCCCCGGAACATATAAATACCTGGAAATCCAGTATGAGTGTGTACCATACAGTAAGTACACACACACACACACACACACACAATTGCAATTGCTTGGTGTCACACAAAAAAACCCCACACATGTATACAAAATGTGATCACATGCTACATGCTCCCTCTCTCTCTCTCTCTCTCTCTCTCTCTCTCTCTCTCTCTTCACACACACACAGACATTTTCAGCAATCTTTCCTCCTTCAACCAGTATACCATCCATCCCCTTACTTCTCTCCTCTTCCCTTCTCTTCTTTTCCCTTTTTTTCTCTTCTCTTCTCTTCTCTTCTTTTCTTTTCTCAATGACTATATGCCTATTGTTTCCTCGTCTCCTTTCTTTTTACCTCCATTCTGCTCCTCTCATCTGTTATTAATATATTTTTCTTTCCTTTCTTGTTTTTTCTGTTTTTTTTCTGTTTTGTTCTTTTCTTTATTTTCGTCATGCCTATTATTGCCTCTCGTTATTTTTTTTCTTTTTTTAACCTCTTCTCTCTTTTCCTCCTCTCTTCTCTTCTTTCGCACCTTCTTTTTTTTTTTTTTTTTTACCTCTCCCTCCATCACCTGATGCCCTCTTCTCTCCCCCCCCAACCTCCCCTGTCCCTGGCTCCACCCCCTCCCTATCTCCACTCCTCCACTGGGTGTGATTGGTTTTGGGCACTTGGGTCTGATCCTTTTCTCCTTCCGTAGGGGGCACTCTGGAGTACCTGAACCTTTTCCTTTATTTTCCTCTAATGCGGATGGTCTGTTCTTCCTGTCCTCCAGGAGCAGGAGCCGTTTTCAGCTGTAACGACGCAGCTGTTCATTCATTCTTCATTCTGTTCTGCATTTCTCTCCCTTGCATTTTGTTACAGCGTTCACAAGCAATACACTGATGTTTTATTTCTAATGAAGAAAATCTCCCCCTGCTTTCAGGTCCAGTGATTCAGACCTGCATTAACCCTTAATTTTGTGTTTCCAGCCCCCCTACTGCAGAGTGGAATGGTACGACCCAAAGTCATCCGCCATTTTCATTCCACTCTCTGTTTCAGCAGATTGTAGCTTAGGGTTTACTCAAGTGTGTGTGTGTGTGTGTATGTGTGTGTGTGTGTGAGTTCCTGTTCAGTCTAGAAAGATCAGTGTTTGTGGCAACTTCTCAGTTCCCCAAGGAGTGAGCACACATCTCCTCTGTGTGTTTGTGTGTGTGTGTGTGTGTGTGTGTGTCATACTTGATTTATATCCCTGTTGTAAGGTTGGCATGAGTTTCCCCTTGTGTGTGTGTGTGTGTGTGTGTGTGCGTGTGTGTGTGTCTCACAACCGTGGTGAGAGATGTTGACATTACAATTCCGTGCGTGTGTGTTCAAGCGGATGTGTTGCCATGGAGACAGTTCTATCATAACAGCCGACCATGCTTAGCTCCCAGCTTGAACTAGACATGTACCGATAACAGGTTATCCAATATGCCGTCGTTTTTAAAGTTCCTACATTTAGTTTTTATCCTGCCGAAGAGTAATTGTTTGTAAATGCTATGAACGATTATAAAGTTTTTAGGAAGAACATTTCTCCTGTAGTCGTAACTTACATTTGGTAGTTTTGTTGCTTATTTGTTTTATATTTATTTATATACATTTATTTTCAGCATCACAAGGCACTGACGCTGGAGACTCCTTCCATAAATGCCTAATAATACTTATTGGATAACTTATATGTTTTGATTTTATGTTTCATCCGTTATCATCTTCATCATCATCATCATCATCATTAGCTTTGCCGTTTTTTTCTCTCGTTTCCAGCGCTCCTCAGCAGCCCCAGGCGGGAGGATGAGTGGAAGGATGGATGGATGCATGGACAGATGGACAGATGGAGGGAGGGGCGGGGTGGAGGGGTGGAGAGAGAACAGGGGTGATGCAGGATGCCAGAATGGGGACATTTTTGTTCTAACAATCCCAAAAAATTCAGTCGTTTATACTACAGAAAGGCGATATTTTGGAGTCTGTAGCTTCCCTCTTCCCTCCCTCCCTTCATACCCATTTGTTTAAACCCCGTCCCTCCCTCTTCTGTTCTCTCTCTCTCTCTCTCTCTCTCTCTCTTTCTCTCCCACTCTCCTCTACCCAACATGGCTAACGTTGAATGAATTTCCACTTTGATCTTTAAAGCTTGAAAGAAAATCAGAAGGCTGCTGTGTGAACTGAAATCTCTCTCTTTTTTCTCCTCCGTCTTCTCTCGCTTCTCTGTCTTCTCTGCCAACTTTTGTTCCCTCCTTCCTTCTTTCCTTCCTTCCTTCCTTCCTTCTCTCTATTTATCTCCGACGCTTGAGTAGAAGTGGATCAAAAAGGTAAAGACCTTGTTAACGCCGCAGTTTCTCCCCCTCCCTCCCTCCCTCCCTACCCTCCCTCATTCTTCCTCTCTTTCTCTCTATCCTTCGTTCTGCAAATCCTTGGCCCCTGTGATGTGGTCCGGTTCGATGTAACCTCTTTCTTCTTCATTCTCTCTTTCTCTTAGCGAGCCCCCCCCCCCCCACACA
>JANDJT010000154.1:18295664-18308094 GCA_024331685.1 Stegophilus panzeri
ACACTAGATATGAGAGGGGTATAAATAAGACCGGTTCCACCTGCACTCCCTAAGCAGGTTCTAATCACTGGAACCCGATCTTCAACACCTGATTCTAATTATATGAATTTGAAGGTGTGATAGATGTAGGGGTGTACTTACTTTTTCCATGTGATTGATTCATTTATAAAAGCGACTTACATTCGTGATGGCTTATAGTTGAGAGTTCTCTGTCCTCTGTTCTGATTATATATGTTCCATGTCGTATTCTACCTATTTTCTTCATGCTCCGTATTGCGCAGGTGAACCCATACACACTGCGTTTTGAAGGGACATGGCAGACAGGCTTTGAGAAGCGTATGGCATCGGATGCGTTCGTGGCGTGCGGTATCCTGTACGCTGTTCGCTCCGTCTACCAGGACGATGACAGCGAGGCGGGTGGGGACTTTATACTCTATGCCTATGACACAAGACGAGAAAGGGCTGAGTCTATAAGCATCGCTTTTCCCAACCCATACCAACACATCTCGTCTATCAGTTACAACCCTCGAGACAATCAGCTGTACGTGTGGAACAACTACAATGTCCTACGCTACCCTCTGGAGTTCAGACCCCCACAACCCACTGCAGGTCAGAGACAGCAAGAGACCATTTTATTTGCATTTCTGATGCTTTGACAATATTGTATTA
This sequence comes from Stegophilus panzeri, assembly GCA_024331685.1. Taxonomy (NCBI): domain Eukaryota; kingdom Metazoa; phylum Chordata; class Actinopteri; order Siluriformes; family Trichomycteridae; genus Stegophilus; species Stegophilus panzeri. The sequence goes on from JANDJT010000154.1 coordinate 18,296,334, forward strand.
CACTGTGTTTAAAAAGGTATTAAATATAGCTAGACTAGAATTATACCCAAGGCTGTCATTTAAATAGCTAGCTAGCTTGATAATTTGTTCCTATCACTCTATAAACAGAATTTTTTTTAAAAAATCTCTTTCTGTTTCTCTCAGACCCTCTCTCCACACCAATCCTGTACTCCACCACTGCTCTCTCCCCTGTCTCATCTACAGTATTTTTGGGCTTCAGTCCAAGCCCCCCAATCTCAGTGACATTTAACCCAGCCGGTTCGAAAAACCGTGGCCGGCCCATCACGGCCTCGGTGCCCGTGACGTTGCGCCCACCGCGCCAGCCTCGAGGCCGCACTCCTATGTGTGAGGAAAGAGTGAGCCGTGGTGTACAGTGGCCCCAAACACCCCACGGAGAGAATGTCCAGAGACCCTGCCCAAAAGGATCACTCGGTAAGTGTACATGTGTCCATGAAAGTGTCCTAACTGGACAACAATCTAAATACATCGCAAGTAGTAAAGCTTGTGGTGGGAAGCAGAAATAAGAAAGAACTAGAAATAACTGAGAAGTGAAGATATCTCTACAATACCAAAAAGGCCATTTGATTTTAGAAAGTTGCGATTGAATGAAGGTAGAGCATTATGTTGTAAATCAACAACATGAGGTAGTTGTGGCAAGGACTGCTGACCCTAAAGCACCACTTTACGGTGGTGAGGCAAGACAAGTGAGAGATATTATCCTCAAGAGCAAGATACAAAGCCTCAGTTTGTCATCAGAAGCAAGCTAATTACCCTCTCCAGAGTCGACTAGTAGAGAAAACCTCAGAGAATGGGCTGCATTTACTGCAGGCCCATTTAGGTTCACCAAGCAGCTGTTTGGATAGAAGCACAGTGTCAGTTTTGCTTCAGTTTAACCCAACACCGCTAGCAGACAGTACAGATGATCTGTGCAATAACATGGCTCAGAACTCACACAACTGCAGTGTTGGGCAAGACTTTCCAATGAATCACTCTTCCAAGTGTGTTTATAAACTGAGGAGTCTGGACGTGAACCAGATATGAAGAGAACTCGGCAGAGATCTCGCCAATACTCTGGAGACCATCACCTCTGTTGACAGGGAGGGGTAATGTCCTGGTTTGGTGTTACATTTGTATTATTAAAAGAATTATTCGCTTACAGTCACTCCTTGGACTGTGAATTCTGACCAGCGTTGATGGCAGTCATTAACATTTTTACACTTGGACCTAAGCAGGATGGTCAGATTAAGTTGTGTGTAAAGAACTCCTAACAACGTGGGACTCCAGCAGGTTGCCAATTAATCTTCCACCTAGAGTGTCTGTAGATCAGTGTCTCTAGGGCAGAGCTTCACCTATTCCCACAATCTGTGATAAATTGGTCAAAAGTCTGCTAAAGGTCATACAGTACATTGTCCGCAATTGGAATTGGTCGCATCTGTTCTGAACACCACCCAGGGGCCTAAAAATAATGCTTTTCTCTTCCGCTTGCTGTTCTACATGGTGGAATGTTTGTAACAAAAGACAAACAAAACTGAAAGGATGGCTGTGTGACAAGATTTTTAAGCATCATCAATTTGTAGAGGATAGAGGCTATAATACTGGGAATCTGGGAATTCAAGGACTCATGGGGATTTACAGCAAAAGCCACAACCTTGCTTTTCTCCCAAGTGTTAAAAGTTAATTAAAACATTAAAACAACAAATTCTTTCTCCTTTTGTCACCCTTTAGGTTTAGCCTCCTATCACTGTATGGCTGACGAGGTGGTGTGGAACCCCAGAGGTCCTGACCTTAGTAATTGTACATCACCCTGGGTCAACCAGGTCGCTCAGAAGGTCAGTCAGGGGTCACAGGTCACCTCTGGGAACGTGCAAATCAATGCAATTGTTTAAGTACATATAAATTGGGATAAATACTATTTGTTGAATTGAATAAATGATGTATACGTTTCATTTAATATTGACTGCATTTTTATAAACACTCTAAATGTCCACTTTTATCCTGATCTAGATAAAGAGTGGGGAGAATGCAGCACATATCGCTGCCGTGCTCGTCAATCACACACGGGGACAGGTGTATGCTGGTGATGTCACTTCCTCTGTGCGTTTGATGGAGCAGCTGCTGGACATTCTGGACTTTCAGCTGCAGGCGTTACGGCCCGCCAACAAGGACTCTGCCACACGCAACTATAACAAAGTACACACACACACACACACACACACACATACAGTGCATGTATGAGCTCTTCATGTAAAAACCTTTATTTTAAAAACATTTAATTCTATTGCAGCTTCAGAAGAGAGAGAGAACCTGCAGAGCATTCATTCAGGTAACGTTTTTATAGCAACAGTAAAAGCAGAGATGAGTGATATAGTCTGAAAACAATTATAATATCACAGTATTTCCTGTCATTTTGACAGTAACAGTATTTATCACAATATACTGTATATTTCAGCTAAGAATTCCTAAAGAACATACAGGCTTTTTGACTTCCAGGTTGTTCTGACATAAACAGCAAATTGCTGTTTAGAAGAAACGCTATCCCAGATCATATTAAAAAAAAAGGTCCCTAAAATTAGCTATTAATTATTTTAAAAATGAAGAAATGTGAAAGAGAAACGGGAACACGAAGGAAAACCACTCAAGGACCACACCAGTATTACACAGAAATTGCTGTTGTGTCTAAAACTTGCGATTATAAGGGAAATGTTAAGCTTCAACAACATCCTTAGTGAGCTTCTGGAGTTCAGACAAGACAAGATAACCAGAAGTACATTAGGATGGAAATAAATAAATCTAACAAGAACATACAAGCTTTTATCGGAAACGTTTGCTGGGGGAAAAAACCCTAAATTTCAACAAATTTAAGAATAAAAATAATATAATGTAATATAATATAGGAGGCACGGCGGCATAGTGGTTAGCACGCTTGCCTCGCACCTCCAGGGTTGGGGGATTTTGCGTGGAGTTTGCATGTTCTCCCCATGCTTCGGGGGTGTCCTCTGGATACTCCGGTTTCCTCCCTAGTCCAGAGACATGCGTTGTAGGCTGATTGGCATTTCTAAATTGTCCGTAGTGTGTGAGTGTGTGTGTGATTGTGCCCTGCGATGGAATCGGCCCCCCATCTAGGGTGTTCCCTGCCTCGTGCCCCGAGTCCCTGGGATAGGCTCCAGGCTCTCCTCGACCCTGTGTAGGATACGCGGTACAGAACATGGATAGATGGATAATATAATATGTTATATTTCTCTCTGTCTCTTTCTCCCTAGGTTTGTTTATGATCTGCTTCTCTGTCTTTCTGCTCGTACAGGCCATGGTGCAGACGGCCGATAATCTTTTGAGCTTGAAGGCGTTGGACTCGTGGCAGGACATGAACATGACTGATCAGTCTCACACGGCCACCATGCTGCTGGACGTGATGGAGAAAGGCTCCTTCCTGCTGGCCACCAACCTCTATGAGGGGCGATTTAGCGAGCGCGCGCCCAATATTGGTGAGACCCAACAGATATAAATACTAAAAAAAAAGGCTAAATAAATTGATGTCTCCTGGCATTATGGACAATTACATACCAGTAAATATATTGGAAAAAAAACATTTGTTGTACTTACATAGATCTGGAGGTATATGTCCTGAATGCGGATACGGAGATTGGAGATCTGCACTTCCCACACTCATATGACAGTGACAGCACCATCCATCTCTCTGAAGCTACAATCAAACAGTACAGCCGTAATGGTAAATCTTCTCACACCTTCTTACGTTACATCTATCGCATTTGGCAGATGACCTTATGTAGAGCGATTACAGAAGTGAAAGGACATTACATTTATCCCATTTTATACTGAGCAGGTGAGGGTTAAGGTCCTTGCTCAGGGGCCCAGCAGAAGCAGCTCGGTAGTGCTGGGATTTGAACTCATGGCCTTGCAAACCAGTGGTCCAATGTCTTCACCACTGAGCAACTCTGTCCCTCTGTCCTCTGTCTTGCTCTCTGTCTTGCTCTCTGTAACAACTGAGAGACAAAATGCCATATTCCGAGCCATCTCTTGATCATCTGTTGATGATATGACATATTACGATTCATCTCTGAAAGCCAGTTGAAGGACAGGTTTAACATGGGGACATGCATGAAAGACATCCAGAAAACATGGTAAAAGCTCAAAACCAGCAACCAATCACTAAACAAATCAGGAGGAAAACAAGTTAATTTTAAGGAGCTGGGGAACCCAAGTGGTCGGGAGCTTAGAGAATAGGAGACCAATGAGCTAAAGAACAAATATGATAGGCAGGTAGATGTTAGAAGACATAGGCACCACAGAAATCTAACAGGAGGGATTTCAGGCCAGAGCTGGTGGTGATGGACATACTCGAAACAGTACCTCCAAACAAACTGTCAACACTGCTGGTCTGCATGAAGAGGTTGACCCCATAATCAGAAGGTCGGCCTTGTGTGCAAAATTTTGGTGTTTTTTTAATTCGGTATATAAGAGTAAGAATTTAGTGGTGGGGAAAAAAGGTACAAGTAAAACCAGTTGTAAGAGTGGAGATACATGTGAAGATGTAGACTATTTGACCATAAGGTTTGTGGACACCTACCCATCTCACCCATATGTGGTTCTTGTCCAAACTCATGCCGTACAATTGTATAGAACGTCTTTGTACACAGTAGTATTACAGTTTCCCTTCACTGGAGCTGAGAGGAACCCAAACACTGTTCCAGCATGACGATGCTCCTGTGCACAAAGCGAGCTCCATGAAGACGTGGTGTGTGAAGGTTGGAAGAAGGTAGAAGAACGTGTTTGTCCTGCACAGAACCCTGACCTCAACCCCACTGACTCACCACCTTTGGGATAAACTGGAACTGGAGCCTCCTCACATTAACATCAGTGCCTGACCTCAACCTCACTAACGCTCTCCTAGCTGAATGAACACACATCCCCACAGCCACGCCCCAAAATCTAGTGGAAAGCCTTCCCAGAAGATTAGAGCGCATTATAACAGTAAATGGGGAATAAATCTAGAATGGGACGTTCAACAAGCACGTATGGGTGTGATGGTCAGGGGTGCACATACTTTTAGCCATATAGTGTAATAATAGACATCTCGCAAACTCAGTTGAAATCACATTCTCAATACTGTAGTGAATATAACAAGCCAAAGCAAGACACATTGTGATCCAGTCTCTCAAACCACATTCGCAGATGGTCTGGGATGCAAATGGCCACATCAAGTTTGCAAACTGAACGCGACCAACTAATCACAAACTAGCTCTCTGCTGCTAGGCTAATGGATAAAGGAGATGCTATAACGACTGATATGAAAGCCGCTGCATTTCCTAGCTTCATTTGTCATCTCATCTCTCATTCATTTGAAAGTTTCATTAGCCGACCACGCAATTAAAAATGTTTGAAACAGTCCGTACAGGTACATGAGATATCATTTCTGCCTGAAAATAATTGACAGACGTAATAAACATGCGTGACAGCCTTTCTCCAGTGGAAACGACGTATGAACTCCGATCACAAGCGGCTGCTGGAGACGCATCGCAATGCCGGGTGTGAACACCTATGAGTCTTGTCTGTCCACATTTGATCCAATCACCCGGGACACGTGTTAACTCCAGGTGTGAATGGGGACCAAGAGACAAATCCAGAAACCACGACTAAGGACAGAACACATCGGAACTCGCATAATATCAACAAGGCTTCGCAAGGAGCAAATGTTCATGAACTGTTCTTTGAGTAAAAACTGCATGGCTGCTCTTCACTACACTATTGACAAAGCAATTAATACAGTGCAAACAAATGAATGGCAATAAATAATTACTCCTAATAACAAAACCATTACATGTTGACATTTATAACCCAATATTACCTGCACGCGGAGAAAACACACGTATCTGTAGAACACCGGTTCTTGGATTTGGTTCCTCAGGTCATGACACAAAGCTGGAACATTTGCTGCAACAGCCACCGTGTGTCCCTCTAATCAGATAATACAGTTCCTCATCCTCTGGTGGCTGTGGGATTGTACGGTGTGATTGAATTCGCTGTGGTTTTGGTTTGCAGGTCAGGTGAAGGTGGTGTTTGCGCTTTATAAAAATCTCGGCCCTTTCCTGTCCACCCAAAACGCCACGGTGAAGACAGAGGTGGAGCTAAAGTCAGGAGCGAGGACTCTGGCTGTCAATTCCCATGTAATCTCTGCCTCCATCAATAAAGAGTCTAGCCGTGTGTTTTTGACTGAACCTGTCAACTTCACACTCAGACACCTACAGGTACACACACACGCCACTCTCCTTTACCCCTTAATGCAAGGTTCAAGCCGTTAAAACAGAGAAAGATGTGGTTTGTACATTTCTGTTGGTGTTGCTGCAGCTAGAGAATCACTACGGGCCAAACTGCTCATTCTGGAACTACTCGGAGCGCTCGATGACGGGTCAGTGGTCCTCTCAGGGTTGCAGGCTTGTATACAGCAACAACACACACACCACCTGCTCCTGCTCGCATCTCACCAACTTCGCTCTGCTCATGAGCCGCCAGACACCTGCTGTGAGTTTCACACACACACACAGTCACAAACTAAGTCTTTTCTCTACTTTTTATCCTGATAATATATTTCTCTAAAGTTTATCTCTTCTTTTTCTCTTGCTCTCTTTCTCAGTACACGGGTGGCATGCAGGCTCTCATTCTGTTTGTCGTTTCCTGGGTGGGCATGGTGATTTCCCTAGTGTGTTTGGCTCTGTGTATCTCCACCTTCTGCTGCGTAAAGGCCGTGCAGAGCGAGCGCACCACCATCCACAAGAACCTGTGCCTCACGCTCTTCATCTCTCAGCTCCTCTTCCTCATCGGCATGGACAGGACCCACTACACCGTACGTACAGGCAATCCCAATTCACCAAATGTGATGATTACAGTAGAAGGAGATGAGTGTGGGGTTAATTCACTGGTAAGGATGTCACATCTAAAGATGCTCAGTGAAAAGAATGACATTGGGTAATGAGAAAGGGGCTGTAGATCGGGTATGAACATAAGGGACACAGATAGGGCATTGACAAAGAAGGCGCCGATCTGGGAAGAACACGGGGGCACAGGGGTGGCAGTGATACAAAGGGGTACATATTTTGTAATGACGCAGCCGAAGTAGATCTGGTAACTAAGCAGGGGATGAAAATCTAGTAAAGACACATGGGTGCCTATCTGGTAATGACAGAGGGTGTAGTTCTGGTAATGACACTGGACGTAGATCTGGTAAGGACACGGGGGGGGCGAAGATGTGGTAAAGACATGGGACAAAGATCTGGTAATAACACAGAGGAGTCAGATGTGGTAATGACACTGGGGGTGCAGATCTGGTATTCACAAAGGGCATATATCTCATAATGACACGGGACACAGATCTGATAAGGACACGGGTGCAGATCTGATATTGACACTGGGCATAGATCTGGTAAGGACACGGGGGCGCAGATGTGGTAATGACATGGGACAAAGATCTGGTAATAACACGGGCACAGATCTGGTAATGACACGGAGGAGGCAGATGTGGTAATGGCACAGGGGGTGCAGATCTGGTAATGACAGGAGAAATAATGACAGGGGCACAGATCTGGTCACAACACAGAGAGTAAAAGTGTTTGCCTTATCATCCAGAGTTTGCAAGTTCAAATCCATGACGAGGAGTCCAAGAGAGCAAAACTGGCCGTGCTCTCAGGGAGGGAGGGGTGGCACACTCTCTCTTCCCTATCGATCACAGCGACACTCGCTAATCATGGGTGTGTGTGAGCTCTTGCATGTGACACAGGGTGGGTATGCTTTCCTCTGAGTGTGTTATTCTGCCCCATGATGCAGCATGAGCAGTAGTTCGGAAAGATGCAGTTGGCTGGCTTCCTGTGTCTCAGAGGAATCACCATATTCTCCTCTGATTAGAGAATTGACCAAGACTAAATTGTGGGGGATGAATGGAGGCTACATTATGTGTGTCTATGTGTGTGTTTCTAGGTGGCATGCCCTGTGCTAGCTGCTCTGCTGCACTTCTTCCTGCTCTCTGTCTTTTGTTGGTTGTGTGTCGAGGCCGTTCAGCTCTATGTGCTGCTGGTCGAGGTGTTCGAGAGTCCGTCCTCACGTAGGAAGTACTACTACACTGCTGCATATGGCTTTCCTACGTTGGTGGTGGCCATTTCGGCCTCCATCGACTACACTGGATACTCCAGCCCCACCAGGTATGACAATCTTATTATTATGTGTATCATTATACTTAAGAGCTTGTGCTGATCCAAATAAACACAATAAAGCACATTTTTGTGTGTGTGTATGTTTGTGTATTAACACATATTGTTGCGTAGCTGCTGGCTGCGTGTGGATAACTACTTCATCTGGCTGTTTATTGGCCCTGTCTCCCTTGTTATCCTGGTAAGTTACAAGGAACCAGTAACATAGCATTGCATTAGCCAGCTAATCATACTTCTTTCTATACGTTAAGCTAGCGATCACCTTCCTTGACTATACATACTGTCTTGTTTCTTATACATTTGCAAATTCACTCTGGCTCTAATATGACTGATTCGCCTCATTCACTTACCTAAAATCATTTAATGCAGCAAGATAGTGTTGCTAGATGAACTTGAATTTATAAACTTGAACTTTTAGTGAGCTGTTTGTTGTCTTTCTTTGTTGTGTGTCGCAACTCATGTTGCACCTTTGCCTCTTGACCCCTAGCTGAATCTGGTAATCCTAATGGTCACAGTGCACAGGATGATCCGCCATTCTAACGTGCTCAAGCCTGACTCCAGCCGCTTTGACAACATCAAGTATGTCATTCGCGCGGTCATTTGGGTGGTCATTTAGGTGTCATTTGGGTGGTCATTTAGGTGTCATTTGGGTGGTCATTTAGGTGTCATTTGGGTTGGTCATTTAGGTGTCATTTGGGTGGTCATTTAGGTGTCATTTGGGTTGGTCATTTAGGAGGTCATTTGGGTGGTCATTGGGTGGGGGGGTCAAAGCAGAGGTCTGGAGTTCATAGCAGTAGGTATCGCGGTTCAAGGTCAGTGATTGAGGAGAGACTGTATGTATGAAACCACACCTTATTCACTACTTTTTTTTTTTTTCACTTTTGTACGAGGGCCATATGCAGACTGTGGAAAAAGTATATGCCCCCTCGTGATATCCTCTGTTTTTGCATATTTGTCAAATGAAATGTAATATAAGACAAGAAGAACATACACAAGAAACACAGAACACAGTTTTTAAATAATCATTTCATTTACTGAAGGAAATCAGTTATGCAATACCTATATCACCCATGTGAAAAAGTCATTTCCCCCCTAAACTTACTAACTGGTTGTGCCACTTTTAGCAGCAACAACTACAACCATATGCTTCCTATAACTGGAAATCAGTCTGTGACATCGCTGTGGAGAAATGTTGGCTCACTCTTCTTTGTAGAATTGCTTTTATTGATCCACATTGGAGGGCTTTCAAGCATGAACTGCCTGTTTAAGGCCCCGCCGCAGCATCTCAATGGGCTTCAAGTCAGGACTTTGACTAGACCACTCCACAGATCCTGTGCTCTGACCCCAGCTTCCTAACATGCTGGGATATGTGAAGAAAAGAATTTCACTGTGCTATAATGTAAATGTGATCAATAAAGTATCATTATCATTTGAGTGCTTGATCTTGTCGGTAGGAACATTGTCTTGCTGTATAACCCAATTGTGCTTGAGCTTCAGATCATGGCCTGATGATGAGACATTCTCCTTTAGGATGTTCTGGTAGAGAGCAGATTTCATGCTTTTGTCGATTACGGCAAGTTGCCCAGGCTTTGAAGCAGCACAGCATCCCCACACCATCACACTACCACCACCATGCTTGACTGTTGATACAATGCTCTTATTGTAACATGCTGCGTTAGCTTTACTCTAGATGTAACAGGTCCCATATCTTCTAAAAGATCCACTTTAAAAGAATCAGTCCAGATTTTTTTTTTTTTTTTTGGTGAATGTGAGATAATCTTTTATGTTCTTCTTGGTTAGTGGTGCTTTTCACCTTGCAACTCTCCCATGAATGCTATTTTTGCTCAGTCTCTTTCTAATGCTGACCTTATCTGAGGACTGCAACTCCTTAGATTTTTTCCTGGGTTTTTTTATTCAACTCAAAGTTCAGGTTCTACAGCGCTGACAGTAATAAAACCGGGACGTGTCTAGTCTATTGAACCCAATTATCAATTAAATTTGGTTCATTGGTTGATTGAGTATTTAAGGGGGTAATAGCTTTCTCACACCAGGCCAACATTTTTTCCATCAATAAAAGAAATGATCATTTAAAAACTGTAATTATGTTTACTCTAGGTGTCTTGTTAATTTTGTTTGCAGATCTGAACCAATTAAGGGTGACAAATATGTAAAAATAAAGAAATCAGGAAGGGCTCAAATCCTTATTCATGGCACAGTATATATTCCAGGAATGAACTTCAACACACATACAGTAGTAGAACATTTGTAGTATTTAAGAGAGGATACTAGGACACCAAGGACACGTTCTATTATCTGTTTGATTTAACTTTTTGCATTTAACTTCTAATTTTTTTTTTTCATTCTTTCTCGCTCTGGTATCTCTCAGGTGTTGGACGGTGTCTTCAGTCATTCTGCTCTTGTTGGTGACATTAACATGGATCTTTGGCCTCCTCTTCATCAGTGAAAACAGTGCACTCATGGCCTACCTCTTCACATCCTTTAATGCCCTGCATGGTCTGTTTATCTTCATCTTTCACTGTGCACTGCAGAAGAAGGTATTTTGCATATGTTTTTTTTGTTGTTGTTTTTTTTTTTTATATATATAATCCATCCTTAGGAAATATATATAATAAGGGTATAATAATATATATAGTAAGGGTTTCACAACTGCTGATTTGACTAGTCTACCAGTAATTCCACATGTAGTGGACTAGCCAGTTCTCTTTTTAATTTTTTATTTTTTTTTTTAATCATACTAAATAATAAATCTGTGTGTGATATTATAATGTTTAAAGACATGCTAAAGCTTCAAATACGCTCATATGGACATGCTGGCGTTGATGCTGAAACTGAGAGCACATACTGTAGAGTGGAAACTCCTTATAACTTAATGATGCATGGAGGAAGTGCTGTCTACAGCAGTGCAAGCATTTTATTGACCTTTTATTTAGCTTTCAAGGAGGAATTACCTTTTTAAAAAACTACAAAACATTCTTGTGCATAACACTATTATTATTATTATTATTATTATTATTATTATTAACATTGATTTGGGTCCAGGTTCAGAAGGAGTATGCTAAATGCTTCCGTCAATCATCCTGCTGTGGTCATGCCGCATCTGGTGGTTCTCACGGGTCCCTGAAGAGTTCGCACCGTGGAAACAACCGATACTACAGCGGAGGCCAATCGAGACACAATCAAGTGCACAGACAGGTAACACACCTTCAAACCAAATCACTCACGTGTACACGCCACACAGAATGTTTAACACCTATAACAATTCATGAATAAATGTACGAGAACATCATAACCTGTGTTTTTGTGTGTGTGTGTGTGTGTGTGTGTGTGTGTGTGTGTGTGTTCAGAGTCGTATACGGAGGATGTGGAATGACACTGTTCGCAGGCAGACTGAGTCTTCCTTTATGGCTGACCTCAACAACACACCCACCCTCAACAGAGGTAACACATCTGTCTGTCTCTCTACACACATCTGTCTGTCTCTGTACTGAAACCACTTGGGAAACTGGACACATCAGCAGGTTGGG
>JANDJT010000154.1:18308100-18324063 GCA_024331685.1 Stegophilus panzeri
CGGGTGGGGTAGTAATGATGGTTTAGTAGTTAGCACGTTTGCCTCGCACCTCTGGGGTTGGGGGTTTGAATCCTGTGTGCACAGAGCTTGCATATTCTGGAGGGGGTTTCCTCCTGGTACTCCGGTTTCTTCCACCAGTCCAAAGACATGCATTGTAGGCTGATTGGCATTTCCAGATTGTCCGTAGTATGCGTGATTGTGCCCTGCGATGGATTGGCCATCCAGGGTGTTCTCTGCCTTGTTCCCCAAGTTCCCTGGGATAGGCTCCAGACTCCCCGTGACCCTGTGTACGATAAGCAGTATGGAAATAGATGAATGGACATATCAGCTTGAGTAGGAAACCAAGCAGTGTCTCCAGTCTCCCCTTTTACAGATCTCCAGCCTCTTGTTTCTAGTCGCTTTGTCCCATTCGTGTGTCTTAAGCATTCTCTCCTACAATTCCATCAGTGTGTAAAATCAGACTAGAACCTTTGTTTCAGTTGGTTTTGTACAAGTGATTATCACAGGCTTTGGACATGACCATGTGTGAGCTGAGACAAACAACTACACCTTCAGGAGTTATGATGCAAGCTTTATGCTTGCATATTTTACAGGAACTATGGGTAATCATCTCCTGGCCAATCCAGTGTTGCAGACTCGCTCTGGCTCCTCCCCTTATAACACGCTGTTGGCTGAAACATTTAACCCACCCTCACCGGCTGTCTTCAACTCCACCGGTCAGTGTGTGTGTGTGTGTGTGTGTGTGTGTGTGTGTGTCCTACATTAATATGCTCAGTTCTGAGTGAATGTATTTATATGGATTTACTCTGTCTTTTCTTTCTGTCCTTTATTTCCTCCTTTATCTATCTGTACATCTTGCGATCTCGCTCTCCATATCTGTCACTGTATCTCTCTGCATTTGTCACGTTACCACCACCTCCTCTTTTTCTTGCTGTCTCTGTTTCTGTCTGTCTCTGATCTGCAGGTACCTTCAGAAACTCAAGTACGGAATACCTGTTATAACATTACTGTCTCACATGTTTATGTTGCTGTTTCTTATCCATGTCTCTCACAAACACAACACTTTTGTCACTTTTGCCTGTTTTTGTTTTTGTTTTTGTTGTAATATGCATGACAGCAGCCGCACTGAAAATATTTGTTTTTATAGTTGTTACTAAGATTTGAGTCTGTGTTATATACTAAGTCACTTTCATACGCTGCCACATCTCCATCGGTTCCACTAACACCTTGACGCTAACATCAGGATGTTAATGGGAGTTGAAAATGATCACATAAAACTGATGTTTTCACGCTCAGTTCTAAAAGTCTTGCCAAGAATTGTTTATTCTATTACTCCTCGCTAAAAGAAGTGTTGTGTCAGCTGATTGATTGCTGTTTTTGTTCTGTCCTGTAGAGGGCACTCTATCCCGCAGTCGTGAGTCATGTGGCTTGGAGCCTGTACGTCTGAATGGAAACTACAATAACAGCTACTCAGTGCACGGTGGAAGTTCTGACCTCCTTGGCAGCGTCGCTGTGGGAGACGTCAGCCCTGCCCTTTTGACCCCCAGAGGGTCGGAGCCTCCAGGAGGTATGAGGAGGAACCTGTCAGATGCGGCAGCACTCGAGAAGATGATCATCTCTGAGCTGGTGCAGAGCAACCTGCGTCCTGCTGCTGATCGCTACAGCAGCAACACGGACACGGAGGCGGAGCCACGGGAGTATGTGAATGCTGGGATGGGTCACAGGGAGCCACCCCAACGTCCTCTTCCCCGCCCACCACCGCCACCTCCACAGGATGAAGAGGAACCGCTTTACAAGGCTTTGGAGAAGCCCCGCCTTCCCGATAAACCACGTGTTCCTGATAAACCCCACGTGCCGGAGAAGCCCCGCCTCTTGGAGCACACACAGTCAGTGTTCTATCAGAGTGAAGAGGATTCAGAGAGCTTTTCGGCTGAAATTACAGACAGCGTGGGTGGAGTTGGCCCTGACTCCTCCTCCCTGTATGCAAGAGACAGAGACTCTTCCTATCCTGACAGCAGCCCTGAGGGTTTGGGAACTGAGCCTCGTTCAGCCTTGCCCCCTGATGAATTATACTTCAGCACAGGGAGACACGCCCATGTCTCTGCCTTCTACCAGCCCCCATCACGCCGGACCAACGAGGAGGGTCGTCTGGGGCTAGACTCCTCCCACGGAGAAGGCGATGGACAGATGCAGCTGGTGACGAGTCTGTGACTAGGGCGCTGGTGACCAGGACATGGAGATCTAGGGGAGGAAGAAGGAAGAGTGATATCATCATCATCATCCGTTACTGTAGAACAGTACTACAGCACTCTACAGTAGATAGTAGATTAACAGCTGTTCTGTAAGAATATCGTTGGTGAGTGAGTCATAGCCAAGCTGGGTGTCATTGTTCAGTTGTCGCTGTTTCCCACCTGCTGACTAAACCAGGATGGTGAGTGCTAATACACATCCTCTAAATCATATAAAGACAGCCACTGCATTTTTTCAAACTATTCCACATTGGCCATGAGTCTAGTACCAAAGGTTCCAGTGTGGTTAATGGTATCCCCTCAAGACAGAACCTAATGGCACTTGGGGGAGTGGCTAGCAGCATTGTTTGGTGATTAGCTGTGTATTCATTTTGACACAGTGGCATGAAGGTCCATATCTCTAGGATCCAAGGTCTGATCTTAAGCTCAGTGTCTGTAAGAGGTTTTGCGTATTGTCCACATGGTTGTCCTCCAGTTTGCGCCTACCTTTCATCACATACAAGGTGATTTGAGGATTGGCATCCGTTGCCATTAGGTGTGAGTATTGGTATGTGTTGGGATGGTATACCGTACAGGGGGTAGTCCTGACTTGCACTCGGATTTACTAACACACCGAAGTAAATTCATGTGGCTTGAGTCCAATGAGTTCGTTGGTTAACCAGATGACTTTTTTCCATTCTAGAAGTTGGTGGGAATCAAACTGGAACTAGAACCCTACTGGTATCACCCAACACATCCATTCCATGGATAAAAACAACATAACTGATTATTTCCATAGGCACAATTATGGAGTGAGATAGTGGTTGATTTGTGGTATATATGATAAATAAGGACACCCTAGAAAAGCACATTTACCAAGTACCTGATGATGATGATGATGATGATGATTAGGCAAAGAAAACGATAAAGATTATGATGGCTTCCTCCTCTGAGTCTCTGTCTCTTGGTCACCTCCATACCCACCCTGCCCATCTTCACTGCCATCCATCCATCATCTCTCTCTTTCTGTCTCTCTATACCGTATACTTGCCCATCAGATATATCCATCTGTCTGTCGGTTCACATATCTCTGTCTCATTTTCTTGCTCTGCCTTCCTGTGTCCTCTCTGTCTTTCTCTCTCAGGGTGGTGTGTTGGATTTGCGTCTTGGTTCTTATTTGATGTATTGTTCGTTTGTTTCCTGTCCTTAAGCCCCTTCAGAAGAATGTGACACCTTCTCCAGAGACAACAGAACAAAAACTTTTGACATTGCCAAAAACGTCCTTTTTAAAGGGAGCACACACACACACACACACACACACACACACACAAATAAACACAGACTTCTTTCTTGCGTTCTCAGTGTTCACACTGAAAGGCCTTCCCCTGAGGTCAGGGGTCAAGATGTTAGTTACATTAAAGGGGCCGTCACCTCGACCAGGGATCCAAAATCGGTCTGCTTGGTTCATTTTGCTGCAACCTGTTTGGACTTCTAGGCACCGTGGACCTCAGACATGCCTCAGACAGGGGCCTCACCAAATCAGCTTCTTCAGTTCAGAGACAAGCCAAGCTCACAGCTCCGCCCCTTTTTCTAGACACGTCAAGGAGGCACGAGTAGTCTACTGTCATGTATCTGGTGTAAATAGCGGTAAGAGAATGAAAGTTTGAGAAACTGCTTCTTGTAATATCTGCCAATGTTACAAACAAAAGGAAACAAAATCACGTAAAAGGATGTGTAGAAGACCTGAACGATACTCTATATCTTTCACTAGTCTCTCCCTCTGTCTCTCTCTCTCTCTTTCTCTCTCTCTCTCTCTCTCTCCTTCTCATTCACTTTTCTGTCTTTCCTCCATTTTTGCTCTTCTGCTCTGAGAGGGTGACAGAAGGACGGGATTTTGTTAAAGAGATAGACGAGAAATGTGTTTTTATTAAAAAAAAATAATAATAAAACAAACCGCTGGGTTGTTCTTGTTCTTGTTTTTGGTTTTTTTTTCTCTCTTCAACACACCACAAAAAGAGGGAGCAGATTTCCGTAAAAGTGTTTTTCCAAACAGAGACGAGACGAGACTTCTCATACAAAATAAACGGGTATAAAGAACGACAGACTTATCAGAGTGTGTCGCGAACGTAATCGACTTAATTCAATGAAATAAAAATGAAACAGGAAGCCAGGATAACTGAAAGGATATTCCACGTTCCATCTTATAGTGTTACAAGAACCTGAAGTGCATGGAAGTAAGCAGACGATACCACAAAACAACACACTGTAAGCCAGAACCTATAGCAAAACCATTCTAAGACGGTGTGCATGGCAACAGGCAGTGTACTGATCATCTGCGTACTCGTTTCCTAGGAAGGTTTCAAGGTTTTCTTAAGTTTCACACCTTTTACACAAATCAATTACACTGTAAACAAATCAGACTCCATTCAGTTCTCAAGAACATGTCTTTTCCTTAGATGATTGCTTCTCAACAAGCGAATGATACAGTTCCTGTTTTCACTCGTGTTATAGCAGCTATAAACCATCACTCCTTTACCAGCCTCTCTGTTTTTCTCGTCCTGTTACCAAAGAAACGCAAAGCGTACGTTCCTCTATCCTGAAGATGTTGGAAGACTTACTTTAAGTTACGTCTTTAAGTTAAATGAACTTAAAGTTTACCTCTGAGTGTTACAAAGCACTGACACTGGAGACTCCTTCCATAAACGTTACAAGTCTTCTTCACAATATCAACAATTAATAAATATATATATTTTTGTAATTTAGACTATACACCATACACCCTGTGTATCAGATGTTACTATAGAAACGATAACATATTACAACAAGCACGTTCTTGTCCGAGCAGCTGTTATTGTATATTAATCAACACTTTCTGATCAATCGAAATCTAGTGCTTGTTTGAGAAGCATGCTTGCTAATTGTTTGTGACTGAGTTGTAACCCATGCATTCTCCAGGTCTGAACACCACAGCTTTTTTTCCCCACTGTGGGATTTTCCTGGAGTAGCAACTGCTGGCTGAAAGAAAGTTAAATAAACATAGCCATGGTGGAATTACAGATGGAAAAATCCTCCACTGCAATAGTATTTAAAAATGGAATGGAAATTCAGCATCACTTGTGCTTCCAGATTTTAACCACCAGGTGTCAGTATTGCACTAGTACCTGACCCGTCACACCCGTATGTGGCTCTTCCTTAAACTATTACCACAAAGTTTGAGGCACATGATTGTCTAGGATGTTTTTGCATGCTTTAGCATTAGAGTGCCTGTACCCGGTTAAGCCCATGTGCCCTTTAAGTCCAGTTTCAAGTTTGAGGACAAACAAAAAAAGAGAGAAAATTACTTTGTGCTGCTCGTTATTTTAACCAGTCTAGCTATTTGTTACCTCCATATCATATTTTATTGCACAGCAGTCACATTTGTTAATGTTGAGTTAGCCCCACCTGTGTGCACGGAGTCTCAGGTGACCTCACAGGAAGTCAATAAAAACCTTTGGAGAGATGAATATTTTTAAAAATGAGTTTTTTAGAAAGGAACACATTCTTTTCTTCTGTTTTTTTTTTTTTTTTTTCACATTAGTGACTGTGGAACCATGTAAACCCATCTAAAAATGTTTCAATTAGGAGTCCCGCTAATTTTGAACAATTTTCATTTTACTCTTATGTGAAAGTGTTTGATAATAACGATTCTTTGTATTCTTTTACCATACTGACCTCATTTACAACTATATTTAGACAGGCCTACATACGTTACAGACTACACACTTGTTCAGAACTAGTTGGCTTTATTGAATATAGACATTGGCTAAGGTGCATCTCCTTTTGTTTTCAGTGAGAAAAATGACAACAAAAAGAAAATACTATAGCATCTGTCCAAAAAACGGTACAGGCATGCCCCCTTTATCATAAGAGCAGGATAAAAAACTTGTCTGAGAGGGGGCGAGAGAGAGGGAGTGAGAGGGAGCGATAGAGAGGGAGAGAAGGGGGGAGCGAGAGAGTGAGAGAGAGAGAGAGGGAGCGAGAGAGAGTGAGAAAGAGAGAGAGAGAGAGAGAGGGAGCGAGGGAACAAGAGAGAGAGAGAGCGAGAGAGAGAGAGAGGTGGAAGACCAGGATAAGAGTAGGCTCATCAGGGACAGGAGACCTTTCTCAGTTCAGTGGTAGAGAGGAAGATTTCAGACTGTCTTCAGGTGGGCTGTAAACAAGGCCGTGTTAAATATAGGCTAAGATCAGTGGAATAAATGAAGGAATGATAATGTGAGGTGGTAATGTGATGTAGTGACAACTTTGACTAATGTGTCCATTTCTTTTTACAGTCCTTGTATGTCCTGTGTGCCTGGGGTTGGAGCTTCACTCAAACAGACCTTTTAGATCTTGTTGAGGAACACAGCCCCCTCTGAAACTATTGGAACTTCAAGGCCAATTCCATTTCAACTTTTATTTCCTGGAATTTATACACAGATGTGTTAAACGACATAGAACACAGCAGATTTTCTATCAAACCACCCAATTTGTAAAATTGAGGACTTTTGAGAGCAGAAATATAGAGGCCGTATCACTTGATGGAAACCACTCATCAGCAGTAAGAATCAGAAAGTCAGATTGGAATTCACAAAGAAACAGAGATGAGCCACAAAAGTTCTGGAACCAAGATCAACCTCTACCAGGGTCAGGGACAGGGTCAGGGTTAGGGTCAGGGTCAAAGTCAGGGATAGGGTCAGGTTCAGGAGTAGGGTTAGGGTTAGTGGTGAATCGTTATTCACCACTAACTGCTTCTAATAATTTAACATGGTTGGAGTCTGTAATTGTTGTTTATTCTAGTGACTATATGAAGTAACAACGGTCTTCTTGGCCAGAGTGCTAATATATTTCAGCTGAGTTGGCTCAGGAAGTTGAAATTAAATGCCTTCCAAGCGTAGCAGACAGCACTGCTCCGGAATTCCTCTTAGCCCACTCATACCTCCTCCCTGTCTAACAACCATGTGTCCATGTTATACAACAGTCAGGTTCTAGGTATTAGAAAAACATTGAGTGATAATTTGACATTTGTACTTTTCTCTCACCCAGTTAATACATACATGCTTAGCATTCAGTCATTGTAGGGTGACACTACCTTTTTACATTCCTAGACTTCTTCAAATTTGTTGCTTTTCAGTTACGTTTACGGCATTTGATAGACGCCCTTATACAGAGTGACTTACATTCATCTCATTTATACAACTGAGCAGTTGAGGGTTAAGGGCCTTGTTCAGGGGCCCAGCAGTGGCAGTGCTGGGATTTGAGCTCATGACCGTCTGATTAGAAACCAATGTCTTAACCACTGAGCTACCATTGCCCCTGCAGGTACCACTACCACTGCAGGTGTATGTCTCAGGGTAGGTTCTATGAACCAAATACGCTGTATACAGCAAAGTGTTTTCCTATCTGGTTCTAAGCAGAACCCTCTTTTTAAACGCTAAGAACCCTTAGTTATGCAATGTACCCTTAAAAAACCCTTGAACACCACTGAGTTTAGTGTGTATCAATTGGGTGAGTGTGCAGTACAAACTCCAAATTAGTTCTCGTTATTATTTTTGTCATATCTAGAACCTGTCATTTAAAATTGAGCTCTTTTGGACCCTCCTAAAAATGGTTTAAGTTGAAATCCGTTCAGATAGGGAAACACTATGTTTTAGGGTTCCATGTACCGTTAGGGACTCTCTGGACAACCAAAAAACCTATTAATTGTCTGCATGTTTCAAAGCATGTTGGAATATAAGAAGATAGTGTATCCCACACGTCTCAGTTCTAACAGCTCCAGTGTTGTCTAGGAATGTACAACATCTGTATGACATGAGTCAATACTTCCATTGTATATGAACGGCCCACAGGTTGAAACAGGGGCTATGGATTCCAGTCTGTCTACTTATGAGAGGGAAAGTACACGTGGATTTGGGATGTGATTGGTCGAGATGCATGATGCAACTCTTTGTGAGTGTGGTGTCACATGGGTATAAATTTAGAACTATTTAAGAAGGGAACCCTACAAAGCAGTCACACACCAGAGAGAAGATACAGTAATGAAACACAGCTCAACTGATATGCCTTTGGTTCTGGCTTTGGAGTTGCTGTAGACTTGCATGATAAGAGGGTTTCCCTGTGATCTATGGCCTAAAACAAAAGAATAGCATCAGTGTATTTTCACAGTTTAGATGATTCCAGAAAAAAAGAATTATAGGTAAAAGTGATAGAACGTTTTCCTCCTTCCCCCCAAAAACATGCTAGGTGGTTTTGCTATGCTAAATTTCTCCTAGGTGTAATTAAGCATGTAAATGGTGCCCTGGAATGGACTGGCATCCCATTCAGGATGTATTTCCAGCTCACACCCACTGTTTTTTTGATAGATTCCAGATTCCAGACCAAGACTCTGGCCAGAATACAGCACTTTCCGAAGTAGATTAAGTTAACACTCCAAGGCACCATTATGGAAAGTCATATTTTTTAATTTCTGACTTCTGCTTTTTCCCAGCAGGAAAGCTCACAGAACGTGTTTGACCACCTGACACTGGAAAGTGCCCCAGAATCTCCCTAACTTCCAGTCAGGACAATAGGACAAATTATGTCCTGTAGATATACAATCCCACTGTACTGTAATCACTAACCCTTACTCACTCTCATATTGCACTGGACCCCCATATACACCCAATACACATTACCTACTACACAGCACCAAACAGTAACTCACACTCACAGTTTATTCATTTGGTATTCACCAATGTACAAAGCAACAACTGGGACAAGATATGACTGTGCAGTTAAGGGTTAAGTGCCTTGATCTACTGTAGGTGCTGGGATTTGTCATATGGTGCTTCATTTTAGCAGTCCATATGTATTATCATATCAACAACAGATATAAAGACCAAGAGAGATATCGAGGCAGAGAGAGGTGACTGGGACGACATGATCTGAGAATGTAAAACAGACTGGTGAGTTATTAGCTCCATTATACAGTCCCCGCTTAAAGTATTGGAACAGCGAGGTCAATTTGTTTGTTTTTGCTATACACCGAACACCTTCAGGTTTGAGATCAAAAGATTGGTTTATTCTTTTCAATAACAAATGCCGTCTTCACAGGTGAAACCGAAGGCTAAAACCAAGAGTGGATGTTCAGAGCTGTTAATTGTTTTAAAACCAATCTAACAGGACACACCTGGACAATAGGACACACCTGTCAGTCACATGTTCCGATATTTCTGATCACTTGAAAAATGTGTGGGTTCCAAAAAAAAAGGTGCCATGTTCTAAGTTGTTTAACACGTCTAGATGTACCATACATCTCAGAAAACGAAAGCTGATCTATCATCTCGTATTCCTGTTTGTCCTCAAACACAAAAAAATTTTGAAGTCATTAACTCAAGGTTTCACATACTTTTTCCACAAGCACTATGAGGTTCTTTTGGTTGTTCTCAATAAAGACTTGAAAAATCAGAATTTATTTTGTGTTATTATTTTTAGACACATTATATTTGTCAATACCCCTGACTTAGATGAAGATCAGATCACATTTTATGACAAATTCATGCAGAAAACCATGAAATTCCAAAAGGTTCACATACTTTTTCTTGCCACTGTATATATATATATATATATAGAGAGAGAGATAGAGAGAGAGAGAGAGAGAGAGAGAGAGAGAGTACGTGTGTGTGTATATATATATATATATATATATTCACAGAGGATGGGTGTATGTTTTCCCCGACCCTCCAATCTATTGTATCAGAGGATTTAAAATTGGATAAGCATCAGCTAAGTGTTTGTGCGAAACAGAACTCAAAATAAACTATCACGGTTTCGGGTAGGGTATTTCCCACCCTGGAAGAAGACCAGACTAAAAACAATGACTGTCTCTGGACTTTGGGCCTTGTGTGGACATTTTTCCAAGGGAGGCAGGACTTCCGGGAGAGTATTAGTGAGATAATCTGTCAGGTATTTACTGCTTGCCCTTCCCACAGGGTGACAGTGCACGCTTCCGGTCGATAGGACTTGGACACTTGTGGTTTTTTTGGTTTATGTCCTGTTTCCAGCCTTGTCTTGTCATTGGTTGTCTCCCTTATGTCATCATGTTTCCTTTTTCCCCTTAATTAGTTTGTATATTTATTACCCCGTTTCTTTATCCTGCACCATGTATTGTTTCAGTGTTTTGCCGCCTGATCTGTACCAACCCGTTTAGTCTCGTGGCTCGCTTTCCCGGATATTGATCTCATTCTCGTTCTTGTGTTTTGTGATTATGGTTTTTGCCTGTGACTCTGTTCCTGATTTTGCTGTACAGTTTTGGATTTGTCTGCCTGCCTCTTAATAAAAGCTTTAACTGCGTTTGCGTCCATCTCTCCTCTGGTTATTGTAACACATGGCACATACCCACCGTTCACAATGTACCCGCAATGGCAAGTTTTTTTTCTTTGCATTTAGAGAATCCACAAAGTCAAGAAAGAAGATGTTCTGCTAAAGGCAAGGCTTATTTACCATTATTTCTGAGCAAATATGCGATGTTGTTGTGGATTTGATATTAGCGGGATGGTTTTCGTATGCTCAGGAAGTGATGCTTGTAAAGCCAGTGTATGTTTCGTGTTGGTGTTTGGCTGCTGAGCGTCTCTGTACTTGATATGGTTGTCTTTCTTGGGCTTGCCTTATTTGGCATATGTGTGCAATGGATTTTAAACACATTCTCTGTAATGGTTTTGCATTTAGTCCTCATACAGGCCATTTAAGATGGAAATAATGATATGTAGCATGAAATGTTGCATTAGCATGTGAGCTGTATTCAGATTTGAACAAGGGCTGTGTGTAATAGCTAGATTTGTGTAAGGTCTACAATGGCATTTCTAGGTCCATGTCTATCTTTGGTGCCAGGTTTTTTTGGTTGGGTCTTACTGCCTGTACTGTACAGAGCACCACATTGAGTTAACTCCTGGCTGAGTTTGTGATATTTAGGCAGGGAGCTCTCGTAAATATATTCATTGTAACTCAGTGAGTGATAATTAACTTTACTTATTACTTCAGCTTCAACACTGAACATCATGTACCACTTCCTCAGTGTTGGTTCTACACTACTAGTTTGTCCATATTTTGTAGCTAACATCTAACCAACACTCTTTTTGCTCTTTAACAGCTTTTCAGATGGAAGAGAGTGGGACTCTTGTCTTCCCTGATGGAGGGAGATTTGTACGAAGATGCATCGACTCCATTACCTACTACAATCTGTCAAATGTTTTAATGATTTTAATAAACGTCACCTGAATTCCATACAATTGTTTGTTTATTCTGTGAGCATTTTAGTAGAATTTTAGCGTACAAACAAATTGTAGGGAAAAAAGTATAGACTACACATCTCTTGAAGACCCTAAAAGAATTACTTCTAAAACTTCATGATTCTCAGTCAGTATTGTTGGACGTCACTGTTAAACCCTCTACAGATCTTCAGGATCTAGATTGACAACACACTTTCGTTTGAACCTTATATTGATCCACGAAAAAAAAAAAAGTTTTTATAACCACTGTTGTGCAGATAAAGAGTTGAACTCCAGGGGATGTCCTTGAGGGCGATGCAGGAAAATGTATTGTTGTATTGTACTGCAGATGAAGTGACCATTTTTATCAGACAGTAACAGGAAGTTCAAGCTCTGAGCTGCAGTAGCTGTTAATGTTAACTTGGACAAATAGCAGAAGCAAAAAGCTGTCCTATTTTACTTGGGACTTTACAGTGGGTGAAATGTAGGATTGAAATATCTAGGGGGTGTTTTTAGGAGCAGCATAAAGACCGGAATATAATTAAATAATTTCAGAATAAGGACTGGAAAGGGGTAGCGGAAAAGGCGTGCGCCAAGTTGTTTCTGTGGACTTGGGTCCTGCCCCGGCTGTATATGGGTAGAGTACTGATGCTAATATCCTGTATCCTGATACTCTAGCACCACCAGGGTTATTGATCATGGGAATCCAGAGGAACTCTGGACAGCATAGCACTGTGTCTCTGTTCTCCATCTACCAGTGCAGGAGAAAAACTGACATGGACTGTCACAGCTCGCACCTTCCTCCAGACTGTAGAGGACATGATGTATGAAAAACACCTGTTTGTGTGTTGGACCTGTCAGCAGCTACTCATTTCTATCAATCTGTCACGAGAGCTGAACATCAGCAGGACTCTTCCCAGGCACTGAAGAAGAGCTGATCCAGTCCAGAATTTTATCATCTAGATACACACAAGAGCCCTTCTAGGGAGCAGGGATCACTAATATCAAAGGAAGATGGCCAACAAACTGTGCGGAGGCAGGCGTAGGGCTCCAGGGCGTGGCTCTGAAGGAAGCCAGCAGCTTCTCCCTTCATTAACCGTTTAGAAATTGATCAGAAGGAGGTCTCCTGTCTTTCCAAAGACCACAACTGACAAGTTTTGCAGATACATTCACGTTAGCAAGCAACAAGTTGGTTATATTTTGTGTCTTGTTGGTATGTCGTGACCGTTATTGTCGTCCTGTGCGACCTGCCTGTGAGATTGAGCTACTGCTTAATGTTATGCTTGGCTCTTTTCCAAACTCTCTTGTGGCAGTGCGGTTTGTAGCTCCGGTTTGTAGCGGTGGTTTCAGGAGCAGTACAGAGCCAGTCATATTCCAGTGTCAGCGTTTTCATGTCTGATTCTCTGATAAGTGTTTACTGGTTGCCGATATATGTAGCCTCATTAATGATAAATGTTTAGTCTGTAAACATGGAGATGGTCTGATTTCAGAATGAGAGCTGAACACGTAACGCAGGAAAACCTTTTCAAATGTAAACAGTAAAATTTCTACACTGATGCAATATTATAATCACAAACAATGACCACGTCAGAGACGTGACAGAGAGAGTCTATTTCCACCACAGATTTCTGCTTTGTGCCACTTTTTTCAGTGTGACTCTCTCTCTCTCTGTGTTTCCCTCTTTCTCTCTGTCTCTCTCTTTCTGTTTCCCTCTCTCTCTCTCTGTCTCTCTCTTTCTGTTTCCCTCTCTCTCTCTCTGTCTCTCTCTTTCTGTTTCCCTCTCTCTCTCTCTGTCTCTCTCTTTCTGTTTCCCACTTTCTCTCTCTCTCTCTCTCTCTCTCTCTCTCTCTGTTTCTTGCGGTCTTGCTCTTTTTACCTGTCTGTCTGCCTCTCTTTCACTTCTGTCTGTCTGTCTGTCTGTCTGTCTGTCTGTGTCTCTTTCACTTCTGTCTGTCTCTCTCTCTCTCTCTGTCTTTACTGTCATGTTATTATTATAAATTCAGGGAAACACTCGCAGGTCAGCTGATGCTGAGCGTGTGCAAGAATCATGGGTCTTCTGGGTTTTCACACACACACACACACACACACACACACACAGAGTTTTAGTTCCCTATTGTGTAAAAACGGAGTATGTGACAGAGCAGAGTTTAGGCCTAGTACACTCCCCCACGGAATAAATAGATGAAGCAACACATTACAGTCGCTGTTACTAATTTTAGATCCTTAAACACTCACGGTTTGTCAGCATGTGTGTGTGTGTGTGTGTGTGTGTGTGTGTGTGTGAATGAGGGACATACCCTGACACAAAATGACATCATACACCTCAATCATACACCACCATCTTTATTATCGAATTATTACATAATTAATATATAATTTATTTGTAATTCAGCCCGGCAGCACAGTGACATCATCGCCGCAGTACGTAATACTACAGGAACGGACGAAAGAGTCCAGTGCAAAAGTTTGCGCACCCACAAAGACAAAGAAAGGACGTTTTTATAATGCATTTAAACACATAATACATAAAATATAGCTGAAAATGTTCCACAGTTACAAAGACAATACAAAAGATAATAAATAATAAATGAATGAATAAATAAAAATAAATAAACAAATATCAGGAAAAAATAGGAAAAACGAATACAGACGAAATCATAAAAATAGACTGTATTAAAATGTCTTTCGCTGCTTTTTAAGCTGCTCTCATCTCATAAAACATCCCATTATTAGTTAAATAAATAAACAGAAAGTAATGAAATGTACACACAGTGAGTCTCATGTTTACCAACAAGATGTTTATCACAAGTAATGAAAAGGCTTAAATAGTGTTTAATGCTTAATATATTCTAACTTATAATTATTCCCTTATACAACCTTTACATTTATAACTTACTTTCTAACCTGGTTTAAGTTGTCTGTTTATAACTGTTTTTTCTTCTTTTTTGACATATTGTAAGATGTGTACATTTTTAATAAATGATAAAACTCATGTATCAGCCAAAAACCATTTGGAGGGACGGGGGCGGAGGGCGTCAGGTTGGAAAACATTTGCTCACATCTGTGCAATTGTTGTTTTTGCTGTTTTCCCAAGCATACACTTTCACTCTGTTCGGCATGTTTAAACGTGTGTGTGTGTGGGTGTGGGTGTGTGTATGTCACGTCCTGTCTTAAATAATGTTGGTTTATGACAGAAGTCTTTGTCTCAGGATTGCACCATACAGCTAAAAACTCCTATTACCACATTCATGGAAGTGTTGATGCAGTTTGGTAAATCCGAACGAAGCTTATACCTCAGGATTGCACCTGCAACACGGTCACCAGTGACATCATCACCTCGTTTTGCAATAGTGCTGAAGGCAAGGAACGTAGATAAATATACAGATAGTTTTTTTTCTGTCTATGTTTTTTTTTTTGTGCCTAATTTAACATGTAAATGTTTACTCCACTAAAGCAGCACTTCATGTCCACTCAGACAGACAGATTTTCCAGGTAGACGGAATACGACCCAGACAAACCCATTACAAAGTGTTTCTGGAAGACCGAAAGAGCCAGAAACATTCCATAATGTTCCAATAACAGGCCTTCAAAGACATATACATACGTGTAAAAGGAATTCACAAAGAGAGAAGTTTCTGCTGATGTTCCTCTTTCATAAATTCCTGAACAAGCCTTTACCCATAATTCATTTTCCAACCCGTGTTTACTGTGAATAAACACTTTCAGTTTTTGTTTATAAATCACTGGGAAATCCCTGCAGCCACACGAGTTCAACGATTTGACAACGGATACCTGTGAGGGTCGGTCAGTGACATAACATACAAACATATCGAGTGCTTTGTGGTTGTCTTCTTACAGTACATCTTTATTCCCGTTTTACACAGTGCTAAATTTATTCTGTCTTTATAATACGTCATGGACAGAAACACATGATTACATCATGGGGCTTGACCAATCATGTCCCACAGTCAGGTACTTCTCACAGACAGGCATCTGCAGTATATATAACGGGTTTTAATGTTGTTGCTGATCAGATATAAGGTCTATAAATTCCCCAGATCTCAATCCATTGAATCATCTGTCCAATTCATGGAGGTCCCACCTCACAACATGCAGGGCTTAAAGGATCTGCTGCTAACGTCTTAGTGCCAGATACCACGACACACCTTCAGAGGTCTTGTAAGTTGTTGAGTCCATGAGCTGTTTTGGAGGCACAAGGAAGACCGACACAAAATTAGCCAGGTGGATTGAATGTTAGAGCTGATATATATACAGTGGCAAGAAAAAGTATGTGAACCTTTTGGAATTTCATGGTTTTCTCCATGAATTTGTCATAAAATGTGGTCTGATCTTCATCTGAGTCAAGGGTATTGACAAATATAATGTGTCTAAAATAAGAACACAAAATAAATTCTGATCTTTCATGTCTTTATTGAGAACAACCAAAAAAACCTCATAGTGCTTGTGGAAAAAGT
>JANDJT010000154.1:18362379-18373013 GCA_024331685.1 Stegophilus panzeri
ATATTACTCAGTTCAGTAGATTTATTTTCTTAGAGTAGTAGATACATTTTCTTTTCACCTCACTTTATTCACACTGAATTAACCTTTTTCTGTAATTTGACTCCGAACATGATCCTTTATCACATTTACTCATCACTTCCGCTCTGTAAGCGTTGCCTTTTATGGAGTTTTGTGGGCGTCACCAAATGCAAATCCTCATCTGTGCCCTCCATGCTGCTGGTAATTTATATAAGATTTGTCCTTCATCATACACAGTACACAGAAAATCAAACTTTTTCTGAAACTTTTTTTATCTTATTTATTTATTTGTGTTTTACTTGATTGCTGTTTGTATTTATCTGCAGGTAGCGTGCAGCACACGTGACTCGATGTAATTAAAGGTGAACTGACTTGACCGTTAGTTCTAACAGTTTCCTTTAAAAAACACCTCGCGACCGTTCGAGGGACGGATACTCGGTGAATTCTGATTGGCTGCTGAAAGCGGAAGTGTCGAGGAGAGAAAAGCGGAAGAAATGAGACGACACACGGCAAACCCGAGCTAAATAAACTCTTCCGGCTCGAGTTTGGAGCAGATTTCCAGCCATGGCGTTGACACTGAGGGTCTTGTGGACGGTTCTTCTGGCGCTTTGGGCTTCTTTAATCTCCGCTTTTAACCCGAGTCAGGACAGCGAGCTGACTTTCCTCCTGCCCGCTGGATCCTCCGAGTGTTTCTTCCAGACCACGCAGAAGAACGGAACCCTGGAGGTCGAGTACCAGGTACCTGCTTTCATAAAGTACATCAACCACTGTCTAGTGTTCATTCAGCGCACTAGATAGGGGGTAGGGCTCAGCATTTCCTTCTCTACCTACTGAGTAGTGGAGTTCAATCCAACAAAGATCTCTGAAAGTCATTATTTAGTGCGCAGTGACTGGAGGGCTTACTCTCAAACTCTCATTTAGGGCACTAGATAGGGTGCAGACTTCCCTGTCTCTTACCCTGTGTATTGGTAAGGTGTTTAATCTATAACCGTTCCCTGTAATGCTCTGGGTAGGGTGTAAAGGTCATGATTGTGTACCCTAGACCAGTTGGTGAGTAAATCCCAAATGGTTTCTCTAGAAGTTATTATTTAATCTACATTGAACACCTGTTTCGTGCACTTTTTTTTTTTTAGCAATTTGGTGGAGCACCGAATCTCACAAAGCTCCCTAATAGACATATGACACTACATAGGGTGTAGTGAAGCTCAAACCTGACTCGCTTCCTACTTATTATTGGGTTTGATCAATATTGAATATTTTGTTAAAAGAACAGGAACTATTCCAAATGTATTTGGACACCTGAACGTCAAAACTCCTACGTGGTTCTTTCCCAAACCGCTGCCACAGAGGTGTAAGATCCCACAAATGTACTGGACTCCAAATACACCAATAGAAATAAAGTGCACTCTATATATACATGCATTTTAAAGAGGGATCTTCTTTTAGGGGAGAAATAAAGTCTGTCCGATTAAGAAGGCGGCTGTATTGTCAACAGATTATTACCGTAACCGCTTTATCACGAATACCACACATGTTAGTCTGTCATGAAAACGTAATATCTACACTCCAATGCGTGTTATTTGATTAGAGCTGTGTGTTTAGTGGGCGGAGCTACTAAGGAGGTTTTTTTTTTTGCAGGTCCTGCTTCATATCCGGGTCAAATCACCTCTCGTGGGAATGAGGGGGGTGTCAGTTACCTGTCAGATCCTCACTGCATCAGAGCAGGAGCGTTAATCAGCTGACTCACCTAGTCAGATTCTCACCTAGTGGTGCAAAGGGAACACAATTACTACTCTTACTTTGTGCACTTGCTATAGGATAGTGTATATATTAATGCAACTTCCATATAAGGGCCATTCTATGCAAATACTGACCATGGAAAAATAAAGAGCACGTATGGGGAAATTTGCATATTCATATATGTTTATATATGTTTATTCTTTCTAGAGTAAATGCACAGAGGGGATTATCATTTCACTCTTAGTTTAATTTTCGTTTCTGTTTAACTCGTTACATACAGACATTAACCACCCAGCCGTGTGATCTCTACAGCCTGTGAAGTGTTTCTGCAAAAATGTCCCCTCTGTAACTAAATCATTTGATCTGTAGCGTCCCATCAGTTATGAAAAAACTGAAAGAACATAATGCAATGGAAGAAGTATAATGACAGTGTCCTGAGCCAGAACACAACGTTTTGTTTGGGTTTTATCGTAATTATAAATGCTTGCTCAGTAATACAGTGGTGGAATCCATGAGATCCGTGGTCCCGGTCCATGATGCGATAACGAAGCCCCAACGTGGCGTCCTGGTCCATGACGTAGTGACGGCGTCCTGATACGCAATGAAATCGGTCAGTTTATCGGATTGGGACTCCACCGTTACGTCACAGGTCGAGACGGCGTCATCGTGCTTCGGATCAAGTGCGACGGTTGCATCCCGAGCCAACCCGCCGGTCACGTTACTTTCAGTCAGTAACGCAGTAACAAAAACTGTTTGCTAACAATGACAACTCTGTCCAAACACTGATAAACTGCTTTATATATGGAACATGTAGATGAGACTCTTAACCACGGTAATGAGACACTTAAATCTACACGCTGAAACCCGAAGCACAAGCTGAGTGTCGAATGAACACAAGGCCTTCTCCTATTGGTCGACACCCGGGGTCAGGGTGCTGCGGTATGCTAACTTTTAGATTGTCAGCCTGAGGATACGTGCTCTAATCTGATTTAAAGACGAGCGAGAGCAAACTCCAGGTTAGAGCAACACAAGTACACGTGTGGCCTGACTCATCATCACAACACGACACCGCGAGGAGAGGCACGTAAATTTAAAGGGAGAGTTTGGCAAAACGTGGAAATCAAACCTGATGTTCGTGTCGGCTCTTGAAGGAAGAAAATACAAACAAAACATCAGTGATCAGGAAGAATCCTCTCAACCTCACAAATCAGCTAATAATATGACCATGTCTTACTGACGGTCCTGAGTGTCTGAAGATGTCCTGTGACTAACTGCAGGATCAAATCCAAACTTGATGCTAAAGAAAAACTCTGGCAATGATTGATTTCATCTCATTTCAAAACCCTTCCTTTTCTTTTTGTTACAGTTGAGGCAACAAAAGAGTAAGAGTTTTGAAGTCAACCCTTGTATTCATTGTAAGAGAGACAGTTATAATTTGCGCTCACTCTTTGTCCAAGCACCAAAAAATACAACCAGTTCTTAAAAATATAAAAGCTGAAGCACAACCTGAGTGTAGTGTGTGTGTGTGTGTACGGTGTTAACGTCCGTGTGTATTGTGTAGGTGATTGCCGGAGCAGGTATGGACGTGGACTTCTCCATCATCTCACCTCATGGCATCCACATGGTCTCCGATTTTCGCCGCTCTGATGGAGTTCACATGTGCGTTCTCATTGGCTCTTACGGTTACTGTGCCAACCAAGTTTTTTTTTTTTTTTTTTTTTTTTTTTCCTGATTGGTTTAAGTATAACACATTAAAAGTGATATTTTTAGTTATATCTGAGCCGATATAGTGTTGATGGCGTACACTTAAAATATTCCCTATTATACTTCTGTTTCTTTTACATGTAATAATTTTGTGGACGTGTTGTGATGCTATCATAAAAGTGATCAAAGTTTAGGCTGTTATTGTAGTACAGATTGGACCAATCAGGTTCTTGTCGTCTTTTGGCTTCCTTATCAACACAAGCTTTTCATTTTTTGTACTTAATAGTAAATCTTGCATATTACGGTGTGTGATATATATGCATACGCATATGGAGGTGTGTGTGTGTGTGTATATATATGTATGTAATTTGATGATGTGTTTAGGGTAGAGCCCACTGAAGCAGGAGACTACCAGATCTGCTTCGACAACAGCTTCAGCCGCTTCTCTGAAAAGATGGTGTTCTTCGAGGTCATTCTGGAGAACGCAGCCAATGATGCAACAGCTGAGGAAGAGTGGGCGGGGCTTGGGGAACCTGAGAACCTGCTGGAGTACAAGCTGGAGGACATCCGGGTAAAAATAAAGTTACAGTCACAGATATGATTCTAATATTTCACACAATAATCTAAAAACAAAACTAGTCCAGGCCAAACCAGTGCAGATATAATGTGTATTTAAATACCTTTATATATACATACTGTATCTAAAGAGAGAGAGTGTAGAAGCTGTGACAGTGATTGCAGGGTTATTTTTACGGTTTGGGCTATGGTTAAAATAAACTTAAAATAATCAGACAATAACCTGGAATAACCGAAGATTAGGTTTAAGGTTAGGCTTGAACTGGCCTCTTGGATTTCCTAGAAATATGGTGTTATAGAAGGTTTAAGAGCAATGTTTGTCAAACATTAGTTTAAGAATAGAATAGAATATCTGAAAAGATTCACTTAAGAATGAGCCAAAGATCAGGTTTAAGATTAGAATTGGCTAAATATTACGTTTAAGATTAAAATAAACCAAAGATTATGCTTAGGACTAGAATTAGCCAAAGGTTGGGTTTAAGATTAGACCACAGTATATGATTCTTTTAGCCCAACATTACGACTCTGAGATAGGAATGATTCTCAGTCGTGTAATGCTAATAACCCTGCCTCATATCGGTGCAGGAGTCGATCGAGTCGGTGCACCGTCACCTGGAGCGAAGTCGGCAGATGCAGACGGTGCTGAGGGCATTCGAGGCTCGAGATCGCAACCTGCTGGAGGACAACCTGTGGCGAGTCACGTTCTGGTCCTGTACCTCTTTGGTGGTTATGCTCACCGTCGCCTGCACTCAGGTGTACACGCTACGCCGCCTCTTTGACGACAAGAGGCAGGTCAGATCCTGAGGACACGCCCCTCTGAGCAACCAGTATGCTTGGTGGAACTGTGTGACAGGCAGTTTGGCCCAGGAAATGACTCCGAGTTTAGAGTTAAAGTGCCTTACTCAAGCATGTCGTAGCAGCTGCAGGATCAAAAATGGTGTCTTTATTCATCATCTCGGATTGCGCTACGTCCTGAGCAGCACCCTCTTTACCTGCTTTATTGTGAATAACATGACTGCTGTGATTGGGCCACGCTAGATAATCACAGCTGTGATGATGTTCGTGATAACACCACCTTGAATGTTCAGTCAACTTTTATACTTCTTCCACCCCCCAAAGTAAAAAAAAAAAAAAAAAAAAAATGCTTTTAATATAAACAATTTTGCTGTAATTTTGTGATAATAATGAAATGGAATCAAATGTGACTAGTATATAGGCTAACAGCTAGTAACGCTTGTTGGATGATTACAGGTAACGGTTCTTTTGTTGCACTGCAGATTAAAAAGTGGAGCCAAATTCCAACCTGCTAGTTTTACAAGTTAAGTGTAATTTTTTTTTTTGTTTTTTCTTCTTTTTAATGTGTAATGTTAAGAGTTAGCCAGCAGTAGAGAAAACGCAGCAGTTAGCATCCAGGGACTTAAAGGAGTGGTACAGGTATGACCTAGCGGGTTGCATTTTAAAAAAAAAACAAACAAACAAAAAAAAAAAACTCCCTTCAGTTTAACAGAACTTGTGACTAAATCTGAGTGTTGTATAAAGTATGGTAATTTGGGAAAATGTAATGTCTGAAAAGATATATAGATATATATATATAATAGTTTAAGTTTAGCAAACGTGAATAATGAATTAATTCAACATAAGGAAGTGCATTATTATACTATCTGAGCGATGCTGTAGTCTTTTAAGGCCCCATTGCCACTGGCACAGCACATAGATCTGGGTGTATATATAACCTTGCTCTCATGTTTACGCCCTGTGAATGGTGTCTACCTGATTAGAGTGGGGTGTCATTGTGGAAGCAGACTGTACAAAAAGTGGAAGCTGGTACGACTTTTCCTCTCTGGAAGAAGGAAAGATGGATTTGATTCCTACCCACGTGCATCTTGTTTCGGGTGTTTTCGTCTTCCATTTTTAAACTAAAAATGCTGAAGATTCAGACTGAGAATTTCACCACCAGGACAACTATCAAACATATCCTCAAAAACTCTGACGCCCAACATAAACTGTACTTTTTTTTTTTTTTTTTTTTAAGGGTGGGATATTATCATGACTTTGTATCTTTGACCATTTTACTGGTACTTGTTCACACTGTCACTAATTGAACCCTGACTCAAACATAGACAGAGCACATTTTTCACCCGAAGCAATGTCCACTTACATGGACACCTTTTAAAGGAGGCGGCAGCTTGAGCCAAAATGGAACATTGGGGAACTCGAAAAACTCTGGAATATGCATTCTGTCCCAAAAGACTCCATATATATATAGAGGACTATGTTTGCCAGTACCACATCGGTCGTGCCTTCGTCAGAGGATGTTCGTGGACGTCTGCGTCTCGCTTGGTCCTCAACACTTCGTCTTTTTGAGTTTAAGTTTGGAAAGAGTGTTGTGTGTGATGTCCTTGCCATGGTTCCTGTTAAAGTCCATCACAACCTTACGACAGCTTGCAGATCCAGTCATGAGAATCATTTCAATACGTTCTTCTTTTGTCAAAGGCATTCTTAAAGGCTACCTGGAAATAATAATAATAATAATAATAATAATAATAATAATAATAATAATAATAATAATACAGTATGAACCAAGTATGAAAAATTTTGGAATACATTTTGCTAAAGTGTTAATTCCCCCGTGTACAGAGGCTTTTTTGTAGAAAAACTAATGGAATTAGAGGATCTGGATGATTTAGGTAAATTGGGGGCGTCTAAGGAAACTACAGCAGTTCCTTTTCAGTTAAAATACTGTCCGTCAAATTTGAGGTTACTGCAGGCAACTGAATGAGAACGGAAAATAAGAGTAGAAATCAAGGCAAACTAGAAGACAACTAGGGAAACTGCCATGGTTCCTTTTCAGATAATTTGCTGCCCAATAAGACAGGAACTTTTTAATGATTATAGATACTAAGACATCTGGTCCAGAATGGAACAAGGGAAAGAAGGTTCTAGGGAAACGGTGATTGTGAGGATCTAAGAAAACCAGGACATCTGGTGGATCTGGGGAAACTGCCAAAGGTTCTTTTTTGTTAACGGTACATTTGAAGGATGACTTTACTATGGCAGTCTTCCAGAATGGATAATCTACACACACTCGGACATTTCTACAAATACTGCCATTTTATTTAGTGTATGTCCTCATTGGTATTGGACAAGTACTTGCCTTAAACCTAAAAACAAGCAAACAAATACCTGAATACTGTTTCACAGTTGGGAAAGTGAAGTTCCCTGGATCCCACCATCCGTCACTCAAATCCATCAACGCCACGTGGTTTTGCTTCTTGTTTACACGATGTTAACGTTGTCGTACTTGTTGTCCAGCAGAGTGTGATATTGCAAAATATATCAAGAACCATGATGACATTCTCCCAATGCACAATGTGTTTCATCTCATGTCAGGAAAACAGCAGCATCTGTAGAAAAACAGCATCAAGAAAATGAATGAATACATTATATGCCCAAAAGTTCCCTTCATGTGCGATTCTTCCCCAAACTGTTGGTAGAACAAAACTGTATAAAATGTCTCTGCATTACACTTTCCCTTTACTGGAACCAAGAGGCCCAAACCCGTTCCGAGATGACAATTTATATTAATATTTATATGGTACTGGGTTCTGACATCATATTGCCCGGCCCTACACCATGTGTCCCTGTTCTCCTTGAACTGAATGTAATGATGGATGACGGGGAAGCCCCATATGTCTGTAGGCTGCAGGAGTCCGAGTTTACATTTGACTTTTAAAATGAATAAAAACATTCAATCGTTGACAAAATGCCCATGTTTCTCCATTTCTTTTGCGAGACTTAAATAGGATGCCTTACTTATTTTGCCGTGTTTATGGCTAATTTGGTTCGATGCAAGCGTTCCATTGCTTAAGTGTCTATTCCTATTTAAAAAATAATTTTTAAAAATTCTAATTTATGTTGCACATTGAAGGTTTTCATTGGACTCACCCGCACATGCTCAGGGTTGCTTTACTTGGGATTAGGCATATTCTGATATCGAGTCTTATTATTTTACCTTCTTAGTATTTTAGGCATTCAAACGTTGGCGAGGGAACATCGCAATTCTTCCGTCAAGTGGATGAGAAAATAATAGTCGCACATGTTTGTGAACATCATTGTGAAAACATTCGCATATGGACGAACAGCCGCACACGCTTACCCTTTCTCATCCCATACTTTATCTCATTTTATTCTGTCAAACATGTCCAGTCTATGCACTGTTTACTGCACATGCAACTTCACAAACACTGCAAAGGTAAGCAGTGTAAGGTGTATTTTATTAGCAAAACAGAACAGGAAGTGGTCAGCTGTGAACAACTGCTTGTGGAAGTGGGGGAGGTTGAGGGACAGAGAGAGAAGGTGGAAACAGAAGATGCAGCATATTTTATCCATTTCTTTGTTTTACATTAGGTTATTAAGTTAATTATTCAGCACTGATTTGACAGTACTGAATTTGAGCAACCGTGATACATAGAGGAAGAAGTGACCTGAAGAGAACTAGAAACAGAGACGCACAGAAATTCGTATATTTTATTTCAAGGACAAAACCATAGACATTTTAAACTGAAGCAGTTTTTGCGAAGCTGAAGTACCGTTCAGAATGAAGATCCTCCTCACCATCAGCTTCTACCTGATCTCGGGTCAGTGATTCTACTTTCGGATAACAAACTACAGAACTTATTTTTAAACTCTGAAATAATTTTAAATATGAAACATTCAGGGATTGCATTTTTCAGGCCATACAGGATTTCTGATTTTTTTTGTGTGTGTGTGTGTGTGTGTGTGTGTGAGATTGTTAAGGCCAAAAATTCTCAATTTTGCTGCGGCTTTTTTCAAATTTAGCATTTTTTTGTGTGCTTTTTTTGCGGAAAACTGCTTGAACAGGTGTGTGCGGTGATGTTTGTTGGTAACCGAGACCTTTTAGCTGTACTCATGTTCGACGCATGTGAATAGAAGAGGGCTGAATGTGATTCGTGATGACATGTCTTGGTCCAAATCTGTAGAAAATTCTGAGGTAATTTTTTAAAAATTGCGATCAATCCTGGAGGGACTGATTTTTATGAAAGCTGTTAGTAACTTGATGTGAATTTTAGTAGTGAGAGAATTTGGAGGGGATTATGACCAGATAAATGAAGTTATTAACAGCAGTGGAGGCGTCCAGGAAAAAGAAAATATTCACCAAGTCACGATATTGCAGTCCACAGGCCTTACCACGATGTGTGACGTTCCTTGTTCTGTAGACGCTTTGGACAGGCGAAGTAGAACAGGAAGTGGTCAAGTGTGAGCAGCTGCTTTTGGGGGTTGGGGTCAGGCAGGAGGAAGGAAGGAGGAGGAGGAAACCGAAGATGGCTATCAGGGCTCTACAGTGAGACCATTCCACTCGCGTTTGCGATTGAAAAGTACTTTGTGCGACTGTGAATAAATATTTATTCGCACCGGTGCGAGTGACCTGTTCGGAGGTGTATAATACAAACAGAATAAAAACTACAGGAAGTCCAAAATACATCTACACCGAACAACAGTTACTTCAACACTGCTTCTCATCTCCTCAGTCAACCGAACAAGTGTGTAAATACTGCAGAGAAGACATTATGATGAAGAGATTAACTCTACATCATCTGCTTCTCTCAACTTCACAATCTCACAACCGCCATCTTTTATTGTTCCCGCAAAATGACCTGAACTTTCACCTGCTCGTGTAGACACAGCGGCGTCGCGCGGAGTAAATTAATAATAATGATAACGCTACAACGTGGATTTAATTCAAACTTCTTTATTAAATAATTCCTCACCGATCATAATCACGAGT
This sequence comes from Stegophilus panzeri, assembly GCA_024331685.1. NCBI lineage: Eukaryota > Metazoa > Chordata > Actinopteri > Siluriformes > Trichomycteridae > Stegophilus > Stegophilus panzeri. The sequence goes on from JANDJT010000154.1 coordinate 18,372,224, forward strand.
AGAACTATTCAGTCTGTAAACATACAGTACACTGTCTCTCTCCTTCATCTACTCTAATTCACTTCATTTAAACTCACGGTTGCCAGATATCACTAGAAAAGTCAACTCCAGTTTCCATGTTTTGATATATATTCCCCAAAACACAATATTATCAGCAGACATGGCAACACTGCACTGGGGAACCGATCTAAAACTGATAAACAAACTAAGGTAAAACTAATAAAATGTAAAGACAGAAAATGTGCTTAGTTATAAATAAATCATTTAATATATAAAAAAAGAAGATATTATAATAACTTCATAAAATATAAATAAAATGAGAAAATGTTTAATTACTATGGTTTGCATTTAATATCAATTTGACATTAAGCTTAGTTCGCTAGTTCCTTTCCTAATATGGATCATTTTTGTGTTAGTCTACTTTTAATTAGGACGCTTTATTGTTTAAAATATTTTTAAAAATAAATATTTTATGCTTGTTTATTTATCAATTAACCAACAGTATTTCTTTTATTGCTATTATTTTAATTCAATTAACAGTGACCATGAGCAGAGATCTTACATTTAACTGTTTAAGACAGACCTCCTGATTAAAGTTTAAATTAAAAAAAAGATCGGTATCTGGTTGGGTATCGGTCGTTAAAATCCTGATCGGAGCGTCCCTAATGAACACCATTAAACTAAAGCGCTTTCCATCTGACGGGTAAATGAACTCACCCGATCACATCCTATATGAGATTATTCAGATATATACACAATATACACAGAGCGGGTCGAGAACTGACTCCAG
>JANDJT010000154.1:18374045-18387074 GCA_024331685.1 Stegophilus panzeri
AAACACCAACCGAGGAGCGAGGAGCGCTGCACTGTCTAAGATTAAATAATGTTTTTAAAAAAGGGGCGGGTTATCATTCTACAACCGTATTGGTCAAATTCACCGTCAAACAGCCGCCTCCTTGATGTGATTGGACCAGAGACATCAGCGGTTGCCTGTCAGAGTTTCCCTGATTGGCTGAAACGATTAACACAGAAGAGATACGAAATGGCGGCATTCATCCATTTCATCGTAATAATACATACATAAGTGTAATTTTTTTTCACGGTAATCCCCAAATGTAATCTTTTTAATAGACTTTTCCTCACCAAATAATTCACTACACTGGTGGAAAAAAAATTATTTAAAAAAAAAAAAGAAAAGAAAAACAACAGAAAACTACTGTTATTGCTTTTATGAACATCACATAATGTTTTTTTCTTTCCTTTATAAGTTCTCATGGATTGTACCTCTGACATTTTTATTTTTTTTATTACTACTTGGAACTTGTCTTATTTTAAAAGTGATTATTATTATTATTATTATTATTATTATTATTATTATTATTATTATTATTATTATTGACACCCAAGCACCAGATGTAATGTGGACAATGTTAGATTCACAAGTCTTGATTTACACTTATTTTAATTAAACATATTCAAATTACATATATTTGTTAATTACAGTGATTCTTATGTATTTGTTCGACATCTACACCAGGTGATGCAGTACAAGAGCTGCTAAAATCATCAGGGACTCCATCCACCCAGGTAACTGTCTGTTTAGCGTGCTGCAATCAGGCAAGCGCCTCCATGGTCTGATGGCTAAACCTGAGAGGCTGAGGAGGAACTTCTTCCCTCGGGCCATCAGACTCCATACAGATCCCTTAGCACTCCATAAGGACTCTACAGTCACTCTTCACTCCACTTTGCAATTTGTATTGTTACTACATGTGACATACTGCATTTTTTGTACATTCCGGGCCTGTCTTATGCAGAAATAAAACTTCCATTGTTTTGTCTGGAAGTCTGGATCCAAACTGATGACCAAGGGGAACTGTTTGATTCATATAAACCTTCACCAAAGCTGGGCTGTGACCTATATAACACTGTAGTGCCACCTAGAGGCCAATTTTGTCTTACTGCTTACTGGACCAATGTCTTCGCTTACCACAATAACCATTGAAGCATTGGGCAAACATTGACAGTGTAGGAACCTATGAAATATTTATTAAAATATTTATATTTGTGTGTTCATGTAACATTTTTTATGTTTCCCGTAATGATGTGATTACGTGGGCTTGACCGATCATGCCTATGCGTTTTATAAAGTCAGAGGACAGGTGAAGGGGTGTGGCCTGTTATGGAGGGAAGGGACACCACAGTTTTGGAATTGCGTTCAGCGATTATAGGGTATCCCGTTTCTTTCTTAATTTTTCTATGTTCTTATGATTGTTTTCAGTAAAGAAATTAAGTCTTCGAAACGCACGACTACCGTGATTCCTCCACAGACGTAAAGGGGTCACGACAGACAGCAGAAATTCAGTAGTCACTAATTTTCATTGTCAATCAATACAATTTTATTTATGCATGAATTTAATCAAGTATAATTTGTGGATATTGCTTTAAAATAGTCCAGAAATGATTATATAGGTCTACTCTAGACACTCTTTTTATCCCACTTTATCACATCTATTCATTCATCCTACAACCCTCATGCATCGGGTGCAAGTCAGGTGTTTCTGTTTGAATTTCTTGTGTTTCTGATTAAGTTCAATTCTGATTACATTTAATGAAAAAACGAAATAAATTCTCATAAAACGGGTGAACGAAAACCACAATATACAGCAGACTGGCTTATTAACAGCTGGCTTATTAACAGCTGGCTTATTAGTGAGGAAAACAGCAACTCAGGTTCTAGATAGAGCTACAGTTGTCTTTGCTCAGTCATACAGAATCAACCTTTAGGAAAACGAGGGCATGTTCCTACCGGTTTGCGAGCCAAACTATTACATACTCAGTTGAATGAATTTACTGATGAACAGCACAAAAATAACAACAGTGGAGGAGTTTACAAGCAGTATTTTTGGCATTAAGAACATATTTTACAATTTCAACATGATTCCTTCAGAATCATGAAGGAATCAAAACAGAAAAACTGTTAAAATGTTGAACCCTTTTTAATAATATTAATAATAATAATAATAATAATAATAATAACAACAACAACAAGCCCAGTGTATGTCTAGCACAATCTGCTGGTTTCACGGTGGTAAAGTGCTGAAAGTTTCCAGATTTGACAGCAGCACTGTGTTGGTGGAAAACAGTGTACATGTAAAGAGAAAAGATAAATTGCTTTGTGATAAATTCCTAAATGTCACAAACATACATAATGTCTATTAAACTCCCATAAGATCCAGGAGTTTGACTGGATCCAGGCAACGGAATCTGTAGAGAATCGTTAAGAGACTAATAAAGGGTCACAGAGGTCAAAGCTTTTACACTTTGACTACAAAGTGTAGTCATCCTCTCCCAGTTCTTCCTCCCCCAACTCCACTCCTTCCACGTCTTCCTCTTCATCCAGCAAGTCGAAAAGCAATTCTGTCACGTAACGTTCTTCAGGTTTCTCTCGCACATCCTTGTTCCTTATTTTCTCTGCAGCTGGAACCACCTCTTCACACATTGGCTCTGCCTGTTGTTCCTTCCCATTCTTTTCTGCCTCTGCAGCTGGGACCACCCCGTTAGACAACGGCTCCACCTCGTGGTCTTTCCCATCTCCTACTGCCTCTTGAGCTTGCCTCGTCCGTTCACAGAACGGCTCCACCTCATGGTCTTTCCCATCTCCTACTGCCTCTTCAGCTTGCCTCGTCCCTTCACAGAACGGCTCCACCTCGTGGTCTTTCCCATCTCCTACTGCCTCTTCAGCTTGCCTCGTCCGTCCACAGAACGGCTCCACCTCTTGCATCATCATGTCTGCTTCTGGATCTGGAACTGCCCTTTGCCCTGTTGACCACACCACTTCCGGTTTCACTTCAGACCCACCAGTTACCATGGAGTCCTGCAAAGCAATCCTGGTTAGCACGGTTGAGGGTCTGCTCTTCATACAGATGAAAAGAAACATGTGCTGACAATAAGCGATATTCACCAACATGGTCTGGAGCCCAACTGAGATGTTTAAGTCTAAAATTTAAGCTGAGCATGCACTACACAAATGTACAAAATCCTGACAGATGGGGGGGGAAAAAACAAACAAAAAAACCTTACCTGAAGGTAGCGCTTCAGTTTCTTGCGGACACACTTGTTACTGACGATGCTCTGGGCAAAAGACAGCCCCCAATTTTTAGACTGTTCCATCATAATCTTCATGGACATGAACATAAACATACACATTTAGACTCGATCAGAAAAAAGTTGATCAAGTATTACAAAATTGAAACGGAAAGCAGAGCAACAAATCTCACACGTGTACTGATGCTCTGTAGATTTTAACGATGTGCTTGCATTAGGCTGCTTGTGTATTTATTTTAGGCATGGTGTGCGTGTACCTTGCAGTTATTGATATGATCAGGGGACTTGAGGTGTTTCTGAATTAAGTAATGCTGCATGGGTATGTATACATCACACGCTAGACAGTGAGCCGCTTCTGCCTTCCTCATGAAGTGCTCCATACTGATGTCTACACACACACACACACACACACACTCAATAAGTCAATATACGACATATGAAGCAAATGCAGAGAAGGACAAAATGAGTCAAATACCTCGAGTCAGGTCCTTATCTTCATACAGCTGACAGATGGCATCACGGTGATTCGGTATCTGATTAATGAAATCCTCAACCTTCTTATGCTTATAACTTAAACGTGTCTGCTAATTACCCAGGTACACACACACACACACACACACACACACACAAATCAAACAAAGAGTGGTAAGTCATAATGCATATGCACAAACATCCTCACTGTGTCTAGGTACCTGTGGCTGGACCATGTATTATCAAACAGTAACGTCTTTTTAAATGTTCTATTGACTCTTGGTTCCACCAACATAGAACCATTCAGGACAGCGTGTTAGCTAACTAGCACACACTGTTAGAACAACGGGCAACAGTTGGCTAAGCTAGTTAAACGTATTCATAAATTTACAACCTTAATAATCAGAAGCCGGAACGTTAATGAACCCGTTACAGTACGTGATGGTTCCCATGACTTAACAGAGGAGGGAACATTGGGAAAAAGTTCACTAGTAGCTTCACGGTTTAGCAGTAAAAAGAAAGACTTCTGCCAGACCAGACTTGACCATCATACGTTTTGTTATTCAGTCCCTACTCCAGTCATAAATCTGGTCGTTCAGCGGCACGTTTGTGTCTGTTATTAAGCTGTCTGTGCTGATAAAAATTATATATCCACATATCTGGACACCTTCAAATGGGGGCATTCTGAACATTTTTGGAGCAGTAGTGTTGTACCTGCAGGAAGTCCACAGTCGGTTCGGAGAGGTGCTCGGACAGGAACCGGAAGTGATCTTTGTGGAATTTGCTCTCCAGATGAGCTTCCATGTTTTTTTTGTAGAACGAGTGAAACTTGCACACCGAACATACGAAAGCTATCCTGGTGACCACGTGACAGACAGGAGAAATGGCCAATCAGAACATTTAATAAACTCTCAGACTCTACAGCACCGCACGGTTTAGTGCATGTACTTCTATTATTTTGCCTCTTTCAAGATAATGCACGTTGTTGTTGTTTTTTTGAGGTTCTAGGTTCTGGATCTGGATCTGGATCTGACCTCTGGGCTGTGATCTTCATTCCTGGTCTCCAGAAAGATCCCTGCTTCTTCTGTGTGCCGTCAGGAGCCCGAGTCTGTCTGCCCCGCCGCTTTGTAGAAAACGTTGCTACAGAAACGATAAGGGTTCGTTAAATCGGCGCAGGATCAATTGCTAAATAAATGAGGTATGGATATATGGATAGATGAATAAAGGGAGAAGAATAACTAATACTCACGGCAACTTTGTCCTTCAGCTGCTGATCTGGAGGCCTGGGCAGAGAAAGATATATCATATTAGCAATGCTCACAGGTTCATAAGAGTTTTGTTCCACATAATTTACACCTACTGGGGCAGGAGTTAAATCCTCACAGGTCTCCTCAGTGTGACGTTCTGCATCTAGACATCAAAAAAGAAAAAAGAAATTCATTAACAAAAAGTTCTATATAATAGTCCTGTTCATGAACCCTTCTAAAAGCAAGTACACCGGTTTGTTTTTGTTTATTTTTTTTTTAAATAACGTATCAAATGGTTTTAAATGCATATCTATGGATATCCTGGGACAAAATATTAACTCTGCTAAAGCTGCTAAATCTGGAATCTCCTGTCTAAAAAAAAAAAGGAACAGAAGGTCCAGGGTAGTACCTATGTCAGATAGCGGAACCTTGTTTTTCTGAAGCTTCATTTTTTTTTCAAGCTCCTCTTCGATAGACAAACCTGTGTACAAAACACCGAGCAATAGATGTGGCTTAATGAATAACGTATTTAAAAGGGAGGATTTCGTGAGAATAACAGGACGGATGCTCACCGATACTTTGTCCTTCAGCTCCTGAGTTGGAGGCCTGGAAAGACGCAGATATTTTTCACTTGATAATGAAAGAGCTACAGGTTTCCCCAAAACCACTACAACAGAACAATGACTCATACAATCTAGATCAATTTGACAAAACATTATAACAGATTATTACAGATTATTACATGTCTGTGGTAATAGGATGCAGGGATTTTGTCACTCGGGTTCTTCACATAGCCTGTAGAGGACTGGGAACCATTTTTATCTAGATCCATGTCCAGATGGATCTAGTCAGTTATATTAAAGCTAAACAGGCCAGTGTGATTATAGAAAGTTCAGTTTTTAAGGTGATTCTCCTAAAACTAAAAAAAAAAAAAACCACTTACAGATACGAGAGTTGCGGATCTCTCAGACGCCTCCATCTTGTTTGTTGAATCTTTTGAATACAAAATACAAAACAAACGAGAAAATGTGAAGAAGATAAAAGAGAAAGAAAGTAAAAGACTAAGTCAGAAGTTCAGTACCAGTGTTGCTCTCTCACCTCCTGCAGATTCAGTCTTGCCCATTTTACACTCTGGTTCGTCGACTGCAGTCGGGCTCTCCTTCCTCTTCTTCCCTTCTTGCTCAGGTTTACACGGATGCTTTAATACCAGATCCACATGTTAATCCACATGTCATAACCCATGGTACATCTTTTCATAACACACACCCGTAATGCTCATGTGTAGAGTCCAAATACGATAGTCCTCACTGTAGAATCAAGTCCAGGGGGTAGAGGTAGACCCGATCCAACTCCTCGAACGAGACACGCTTAACAACTCCAGCCACCAGCCTTGAGCTCACTGCACTGTCTCCGTGTCTCCGTGTCTCCACACCAAAGGTCCATAGTTTTGGTTTGTCTCAGTCCAGGTAGTAGGAGCTGGATCAGGTCAGGCTATACCACCTGGACTTTTTGTTTGAGGGGTACATGGTCCAGTCTGGCGATAAGTAAAGTTTCTCTACCTATTAAATTAGTGTATTTAACAGAATTCGCCAAGTACTCATTTCCAAACTATTATCTTGGATACTATTATCTTGTGTCACACTTTAGCATCAATAAATTATATTCAGAACTATAATAGCTTCTTGTGTGTCCGATTACTTAAGATGGTTTAGGTCAATTAAACAAATTCCAGAAAAATACTTCTTATGCACCCTCCCAGTGGTGGAGTCAGCTATGTCATGTACTGTTACCATGGTATTTAGGGCATCCGCTGTCTGCTTTGCTAGAGCCTTCAGAGCTTTCTGTCGGCGTTTCCTTAACTTAGCTTTCTGCTTCCTCCTGCTGATGACCGGTGAGGAGTTCTGCATTTCGGTCGATCCAGCACCATGACAGCCATCACCATCCAGTGCAACAAAGTCTATGCTTCCATGCTCTGACATTTCATCGCTAATAAAGTCATCTGATTTGTAGAAACCCCGGGGGTAGGGATATGTGAACCTGCATACAGAGAGAGGTGCAGAGATGAGACGGTGCCATGCCACATTTTTTCATGCATTGAATAATCATTTACCTTTAGTCTTACCTTTTTGTCACTCATAAAATTCAGTAAAAATCATATTAAGCTCTGAACCATTTATACGCTACATGGACAAAAATATATGAACACTTGATAATCACACCCATGTGTCCTTGTTGAACGTCTCAGTCCAGATTTAATCTCTCTTTCCTGTTATAAGGTCCTCCACTCTTCTGGGAAGGCTTTGCACTAGATTTTGGGGCGTGGCTGTCGTGGGATGTGTGTTCATTCAGCTACAAGACTAGCAACTAGCTAATTACTGATAAAGCTGATAAATACCTTTCATGTTCATAATGTTTTTTCATCTCAAACATCTACACTCACGTTATAGATAAAACAAACTACTGTATCCGTATACTGATTAACGTAAAGCAATTACGACTATAATCTTATTTAAAAGTAGTGCTATGAAGTGCTATTTTATTTACTGTTGATATGAGAACATGTGCTGAACTCAGGTTCCTGAGTTTCTGAAGAAGAAAAACTTGAGGAGGTGCTGGTCATAAATTCCAATTTACGAGCTTTCGAATGCAGCATACGTAAAGCAAATAGGTCGACGGGCATCTACAGCCGAAGAAGCTTGTCGGCAGAAGCACAGGGGTCTATACTACGTAAATTTGAAGAAGTACCTCAACGGTACGGACGAGGAAAAAACGCTTAGCTGTAATTGGTGGAGCTTTAAAGCCATTGTTTGAGATGTTTTTGTTCTGTTGTCCTCCTACCCTAGTAACAGTAACAGAAAATGTGCTTATGTACAAATAACAAGCTTTAACTTGGACGACGTGTGATAAGTCAAAACAGACAGAAAGTATGCAGGAAGTAAATTAATCTGTGACAAATTTAAACACTGTATGGTGAGTTGTAGGACACATTCAAGACTCTGATATGATAAAAATGGAAATAATTGAGTTTAACTGGGCATATCTAGTCAACAACTGACGAAAAGCACCATTAGACACGCCCATTGTTTTATTTATGTTAATTTAGGCAACATGGCTTAGCTAGCTGTAGAAGACTAACGTTGTCGTCACTGGTGCAACGTTTCAATTTCATCACTTCTTCTGACACAGTGGAAGAAAGGAATGTACGCTAAACCCTGACACACGTTCCTTGCAAAAGTACATCAAAATGGCAAAAACCGCGTCACCTGTCTCTGCGACTTCCTTCTTTCCGCGCTCCTTCCCTGAGCGTGTTAATTTGCTGGTTGATTCTGGTGATGACGTAATCCTTGCTCGTCCTCATAGAAGAGTGAGGAGGCACGGAGTCCAGACATCTGAACTGGTTGTGGTTTCCTGTTCCTGAGGACAGGCAAGTGGGTGCAGAACACCTTTAAATAAATTCACAAAACCTTTTGGATACGTCTTCACGAGTTCAAGCACCGTGACCGTGTTGTGTGGGTTACGGTGCTCCAGATGAAGAATATTAAACCATCCTTATCCCTAAGGTTTTAGTTGAGTTTTAAAATGTTGAAGAGATGTACAGGGGTAGACATGGAGACGGGCGGTTTAGGGGCAGAGACACGACGAAAGCCCCATGTCATACGGTGCAGAGGCGAGAGGAAGAGACAGCAAGCTGGTGCTATAGAAGAATTTCGTTGATCAGACTACGATTTAAACATGATTATTTTATAATCCATCGGGTCCAATCGACAGTTAAAATAATCCGAGTGATAAGAAATGTTTAAATCCATCAAAGGCCTAATAATGACTTTGAAATGTATTTCACTCATGAAGAAAGAGTGATTTAATGTGAAATCGTGGCATTTAAACACTTTCTAACAGTACACGGAATATTTTATTACTCAGAAAATGATATGTGAATATTCATGTAGATGAAACTAGGACAAACTGATGTGACTCCAGCTTGTGGGAAATCACTGAGCACACATTTCTCACTCACATGTTTGTATCTTTTACTTCCTAGCGTGCTAATTTGTTCTCGGTCATTTCTTAGCGTGTATCCACTGTTATTGTTGAGCTTTATGAGTGGGATGTTGTTTAAATTGCAGAAGTTAGAAAAATACAGAATGTGCACGTACTGATAAAGCCACCTGTGTTAGGGAAGATGCACCAATGTTCAAGGACATGTGTGTGTGTGTGTGTTAGTTTGCTAAAAGACTTCCTTTATACTCTTATCAAATAACAGATGGATGGGCTGTATAGAGTCTTTGTTTTGAAAATAAAATAAAAAAAAGTGTATCATCAAGACGGAGTCCGGCAGCCGCTTTGCAAACCGACTCGGCTCTTGTTACTATAGTAATAAAAGTCTAAAACCACCCCGCCCCCCCAAAAAAAAAAAAAACCTCGAGACTCTTGGCAATGTTCTTAATGTGTGATGGTTTTGGACTCCATCGTAACACCACGGCTTCAAACGTGAGCTGAGGTGGATGTAGCAAAACCCGACTTATATAATGAGTAGTCCTTTAGTGTGGACTTTACTACTACTGTCTCTGATGCTCATATCACCACCTCGAACACAACACACACACACACACACACACACACACACACACCACCAAGTCCATGTTACCGCTGGACTGCGAATAAACAGTATGGTGATTCATTTCCATTAAAGGATGAGGTAGAGGGGTGCCAATACTAACATGCAAGGCAACAGTCAATAACTGCACACCTACAAAGTCATGTGTATTGATTAAAATGCATTAAATCTATTTAATGTAAACCTGAACATCAGCTCAAGTTTAAAAGGTTCCCTGCTGAAAAAAACAAACAATAGAAACCATGACATAAATCCTAATGGTTTCCACTACAAATACCATTACAAACCATCAGCTAACCATTAAAACCATTACCGGTGTTTAATGGTATACACTAGACATAACATGTTACCAACAGAAGGCAACACATTACCAGTAGAGACCCACAGGGACCATTACAGTTTCCATTAAAACCAATACAATTCCCATTATACCCATTAAAACCATTACAGATTTTATGAGGGTTTCTATTGGGGTTTTTTTTCAGCAGGGTTAATGAAAACATTACACAAAAGCCCAGCAGAGCTAATACACCCAAAGTTATTTCTTATTTATATGTTTATATAGTGTTTTTTAAGGCTCATGTAGACATGCATTTTATTTTAAAAGATGCCTAAATGAATTCTTTATTTACATGAATTACCTGAACCGAATCTATAAGCCGCCATACCGACCTCCAATCTAAAAATCTATCAATAAGTGAAAAGATTAAACAGCCTCTTATTATTATTATTCTTTTTCTTCCACTTTGCGTCTTCCTTCTTCCGCCTCCAATTTCTTCTTCGTCGCCTTCTTCTTCATCAGCAGAGTTGAGAGCGGGACTGCGCCACAGCGCCACCTTTCTGTCATTCCAATCCCTACCATTTAAAATGGCAGTTCACCCAAAAATTCTGTCATCAATTACACACCCTCGTGTCGTTCCAAACCCATAAGACTTCATCTTCGGAACACAAATGAAAATATTTTGTAATGAAACATGGATTTTTTTTTTTTTTTTTTTTGATAAACATGTGTTTTGTTTGCAATTGTGTGATATCGAAAGTGCAGTGTGTGGAGGGTCAGTGGAGTGAAGAGTGACTGTCCTTATGGAGTCCTAAGGGATCTGTATGGAGGACATGTCCGTGTTGAGGAGTCTGATGGCCTGAGGGAAGAAGTTCCTCCTAAGCCTCTCAGTTTTAGCCATCAGACCATGGAGGTGCTTGTCTGATTGCAGCAGGCTAAACAGACAGTAACCGGGGTGGGTGGATTCCCTGATGGTGTAGATGCCATGCAGAGAGGAGAGCAGACCCGGAGATGTGCTGAGATTCACCGAGTCAGTAAACTTTCTATAGCCCCAGTATGGACCTTTTCAGGATCATTTGGGGAGACCTTGAATTTCCTCAGCAGTCTCAGATGGTGCAGCCGTTGTCTGGGTTCGTTCACCTGAGCTTGAGTGTGATGCGTCCAGGTCAGGTCCTCAGAGGTGTGTACTCCTGGATACCTGAAACTGCTCACTCTCTCCACGGGGGTCCTGCCGATCTCGAGTGGGGTGTAGTTCCTCTGCTGCCTCTGAGGAGGCTGGGAGGGTTGTCTCACATTCATCTGCATTGTTGATCTTCGTATTTGCAATTCAGTTCATTTCACCTTAGATATTAAATTCTTAAAATTGCATTCTTCATTTTTTTTATTTATAAGTCAGTCTTTTCATTTCTAATATTTCTAATATTCTAGTATTTTGCAAGTATACACACACCTTTCCTGGTAAATCCTTTGCCTGGCCTTCACTCATATATCATCAGCACCTGATACAGTGGTGCTTGAAAGTCTGTGAACCGGTTAAAATTTTCTATATATCTGAATAAATATGACAAGAGATCCCAGTTAAACAATTGAGAAAAAAAATATATTATACTTGGTCATTTATTTATTGAGGGGGGGCCGCATGAGAAATATTAATAAATTAAATCAAATATACACTAAGACACACACCAAACAGAGACATCCGTTGATATGATAATGTAATGTTAACCGGACGCTGATAAAACCTAAGATTATTTAAAATGGATAAGCCTTTAGATAGAGGACGTAGTCTCTTAGCTGAGAAAGTTAATACAGAAGGGATGCACCCTACACAAGGGGGGCCTCACACTGAAAATGTCTGAGAACCACCGGGTTAAATAATGTCAAGTTTACAGGAACATTAGGAGAACATCTCTGAACCATAGTAAGTAACTTGCTGTAGTTGTAATTTGGTGAGTATGTTTAGCTTTTTGTTTTGTTCTAGCCTATGTGCCCTTGAGAATATTGGCTTTAGCTTGTATTTAGTTTGCTGTCCGGTTTAAGAGAGTGTAATACTGAGTAATAAATGATGACTTTAGTGTTCAGAGGTCGGTTTAAGACTCAGCGGTTCAAAGTTCCGGAATTTTACAGAAGAAGCAGAAACCCCATCATCCAATCATGACACGGAAGCGTTTGACGGGCGGTTAGATTGACCAATGAGAGCGCGGGATTCCCCAATGAGGGCGGGTTTATGGAAGTTTTATGACAGTCGCCTGACCGGATGGAAAAGTTGTCGGTTTTTCCGTTTTTTTTTGTTTGTTAAGGTTTTGGTAGCATCAGTATTTCTCTAAATATTTAAACACACCAGTGTTTTATAAATATTTTGAAATACATTAAGCTGTTATAATGTATGTATGAAGCTTAATTGCAGCTCGGGGGAACGTGTTGTTTTTATTTGCGCTCTGTAAAAGCTCCAGCTGCAGCTCCGAGTCTCCGGTTCTGATCCAGGAGACTTCTCCAGCTTCGTCTCTCAGTCAGTAGGATTCGGTTCCTGAGCCATGGGGAACCGCGGGATGGAGGAGCTGATTCCGCTCATCAACAAGCTCCAGGACGCGTTCAGCTCCATCGGGCAGAGCTGTAATCTAGACCTGCCGCAGATCGCGGTGGTCGGCGGGCAGAGCGCCGGGAAGAGCTCCGTGCTGGAGAACTTCGTCGGGAGGTTAGCATCGTGCTAATGCTAAATACTAACAACAAACAAACAAACAAACAAACAAACAAACATCCTGCTGGGAAGATTAATAACCTGGTTTTTTTTTTTTTCTTAAAGTATGATGTTCTTTAGTTCATGTGAAACCTGGAATACACGCACACACACACACACACACGCGCGCGCGCAGAATACATACACATAAATACACTAACACACACACACACACACACACACACACACACACACAATACACTAATACACATACACAATACATACACATATACACAATACACATACACACAATACACTAATACACACAATACATACACATATACACAATACACATACACACACACACACACACAATACACTAATACACACAATACATACACACAATACACTAATACACACAATACATACACATACACACAATACACTAATACACACAATACACTAATACA
>JANDJT010000154.1:18448992-18465735 GCA_024331685.1 Stegophilus panzeri
ATATATATATATATATATTTAAAGGTGTAAGTTAGTCTATTATCCCAAGATGATCATTTTAGTAACGCTAGGCATGTGGCAAAATTCAAATTTGAATAATTAACTAAACTTTTATTTATTTATTTATTGGTTTTGTCCACCATGATTTTTTTATTATTATTTTTTTACATTAATCTTTCATTCGGTGAAACTTAGTGACGTTCGAAGCTGAAAGTCTCATTCTGGTTTCATTGCTTTACAAAAGCACCAGATTAACGGCGTCTGATGCAACCCTGTAAAACCAGAACGCTGCATCCTGTAGGCTTTTTTTTTTTTTTTTTTTTAAACCGCATGTTAGACGTACATCACAGTCTGGAAACACAGAATATTACACCATGACACACTTTTTTTAACGCAAAGATTTTGTCTTCTTAGCAAAACCCGGACAGTTTGCGTCTCGTTAATGCCATCAGTAGAACCGAAGTTGATAGGTCACGCAAGGAAACAATGTTAAACCAGCATTTTTTTTTTTTGGTGATCTTTTTAGCATCACGAAACTTTTATATCCCGAGTCAGCATTTATTAGTCATTTCAACACACTCAGTGCTGATACAGCATTAGCCAACATGTGACCATTAGGCATGTGCCAAAATTCTGTATATTGTAATTGGGAATTTAATCAAACGGCGCAACAGTGGAGTTAACCAGTGACAGCCCAATTTGTTACCAATGTAGGTTCCAGAAGTTTCTCTTCTGTTCATTAGTGCCATAAACTTTCCAGAAATTTCCTAAAAAAAGAATTTGTGAACCGAAGTACAGTGTTGAACCATCCAACCAGATAGATAAATCACAACCACTGAACCTTAAAACGTTTCCACAAACCATTTCCTCCAACATCGGCACATTTAGATAGATTTTTGTTTAGTATAATTAATGTATATTTTAAGTTTATTCTAGATACAATCTTTCATACTTATACTATATTATAGCATTTTATTTTGAAGTCCCCCTGAAGTGCCTTGAAATGCACAGCATTATTCGATGTGTTGTCATTTCCACTGAAACAGGAAGGCAGGGCGGGGCATATCGAGTGGCCCCACCCCTTTTTAAATAGCCAATAGCATTTAGCTTACCTCACAGCCCTGGCTAAGCCATACTTAACGGTTAGTACCGTGCATTTTTATATAACGTCAGGGGCGGGACACTTCAGATTCTAGAGAGAATTTTGATTGGACAGAAAATCTCTCGAGAAGCTAAAATGCAGGATGATGTCATCAAAACGGCGGTAGAGCGAGACTGTACATTTTGAATGCGTGTATCTTCTAAATGTGAATTTCGTCCTTGTTTTGGAGCGCACTAGTTATAGATAACCTTAAGGCGATTGTATTCATAATAAAAGCCACAAAACCTCCATTTTGATTTCATATGGACTTATTATTATTATTATTATTATTATTATTATTATTATTTAACCATTTAGCCTTGATAATTTGCTAGTTAGCTAATTTAGTGCTACGGTCATGATATAATGTTTTGCCTCGGAGACTTGTCTAATGGAGGCTGTTGAAAAAGTGGACGTCACATATGTCTCATAGGTCATAAGGAGGTACCTGTATGCTCTTAACCAGTGACCCAGTGGAGGTGTTTTATACGTGCAAGGTTTTTGGTAACTGGCATCCTAATGGGGTGGTTTTTCACCCTTATGAGTTTGGAAACTGGCAACCCCCATTAACTTAGTAAGTATCTCCACAGTCCTGGGTACATGCAGTCTGGTGGAGTGGTTTGGTACTTGCAAGGAATGAGTAACTGGCATTCTAGTGAAGTCCTTTAGTAGTTGTATGATCCTGGTAACCTGTGACTCTGTGGAGTGATTCGGTACTCACAGGGTCTTGACAACTGGTGACCTAGTTGAGTTGTTTTGTCTCATAAGTCATGGTAAGGCCCCTAAACCCTACTCGATACACCCTAAACCCTTCTACAGGAGAGTATACCATCATTTAACAATGATGTACCTCATTGAGTGTTCCCTAACCACTCTACCCTAAACTCCACACACCTACACCTTCTATAGGATCATATACCATGTCGATCCGTCACTATTAATCATATCAACTACAACTATTCACAAACAGCATCGACCCTCCCACAGCCTTCTGTGTTTGCCTCTATTATACGATTGCCCTTGTGTACACTTGTTCAAGTTTGTCTAAATTTAAGATCCTCAGAAAACGGTTGTCCTCATGTTGCCTTCTGAATTGAACGCACTTTACTTCAAGGCCCAAAGCGCTTGTCTATCTTACATAGCCTTATCTTGAATTGAATGCAAAAGAGTGATAATATTTTGAAATGAATTAGAATATTTCGGGCATTATTATATATCGTGTATATCATATAACTGAATATTAGGACCAGTGAGACAATGTCATTATAATAGAGTCTGAATGAAAGCTTAAGGGAAACAGTGCCTTGCTGCTGTAGGGAAACAGCCATGCACACAGTTTCCTGTTTAACAGGAAGTTGCGGTGTCATTTACAAACTAAAAATTTCATTGTTTGCTTCCACAGCTTTGTGTTGTATTGCTGCACATTGTTCTTTCGCTAAATTGTATCTCAGTGTACTGCATAGAAATGAATATAGATTCACTTTGTAATACAGCTTAGGGATTAAAAAACAAGCTGTAAAGGCACAGTGTGGTGGGATGTGGCCCCCCAAAGTCCCCATTGCATGCAGTGAATTTTTGCAGAGTGCTGCAGCAATGTGTGGAGTTAACCACAGCGTCGAGTTACATGGAACAAAGCATGGTGTCTACAGATAAATCTCTGCACATTTCTATTATTTGCATCTTTCTTCCTTTTAATCTTCTTCTGTTTTTCCTTTCTGTCACTCAGACTCAGTCCCTCGCACTTTTTGGCCGCCCGAAGATCGATGGAGAGCTGAAGATCTGCACCCCTGACAAGAAATCCAAGCAAGACAGGTGATTGGTTTGTACTATTTCAGAATGTGTGTGTGTTTGGATGTGCATTTCTGATGGCCAGGACACCAGCACTGTCCCCAGCACTTTTTTTGTATCAACATTCAATGGAGTTGTTCAGGACCCTCACAGTCTCTGGTTCTTTGGTACTTACACTTGTTTTGTAACTGCCAACCCAGTGGAGTTTTTTGTAACCTACAAAACACCTACAACCTACTTTTGTAACCAGTTATCTTAGTAACTGGTGACCCAACGGACTTGTCCAATACCACAACGATCTTAGTAACTGGTGACCTAGTGAAGTTGTTTGGTATTTTCAGGGTATTTGTAACTAGTGCTGCAGTGGAGTTGTTCGGCACCTGAGGAGTTTTGGTGTTTTGGTAACACCTACTAGTGTTGCTTGATACCTTATAGGTCTTGTTAACTGGAAACCCATTGTTTGGCAGCTGTGTGGTCTTGGTAACTGGTGACTTACAGGTGTTTTGTAGCTGTAGGAAATAGGTCTTGTGGGTCCAGTGACCCATTGGGGGTGTTTCATAAATGCAAGGTTTTTGGTAACTGGCATCTTGTGGGGTGGTGTTTCACCCTTATGTGTTTGGAAACTGGCAACCCCCATAAAGTTACTCAGTATCTGCACAGTCCTGGGTACATGCAGTCTGGTGGAGTGGTTTGGTACTTGCAAGGAATGAGTAACTGGCATTCCAGTGAAGTCCTTTAGTAGTTGTATGATCCTGGTAACCTGTGACTCTATGGAGTGATTCAGAACTCACAGGGTCTTGACAACTGGTGACCTAGTTGAGTTGTTTTGTGTGTTCATGGGTTTAGTAACTGACAATGCCTAGTAAAATTATTCTGTCTTGGATACAAGCAATCTAGTGGTGTAGTGTGCACCAGCATGATCTTGATAACTGACCCAGTGACCCAGTGGAATTGCTTGATAATTACATCATGTTGGCAAATGGAAATTGACTAGATTTGTTTGGTACCTATAGGTCCTGGTAACTGGTGACCCACTGGGCCTAGTTTTCATGGCTGCAGAAGTAATATATACTGTGCTAAACAGTTTTCATAGCTACATCTATCATGATTGCAAATGGACCCAAACCCAGCAACTCAACTTTCCATCCTTAAGATGTTTTGCTATGATAGACTATCCTACAATTAAAACTACAGCTAAATTGAAATTAAATCAGTGCTGAATTATCAATTTTGCCTGCAGGTATGCATTTCTCTTCGATAAAGCCCTACTGGTGTGTAAGAAGCGCAGTGGAGAGAACATGGAGCTGAAAGAGCTCATCGACCTGCAGCACTTCCAGCTGAGAGACGAACCAACCGGAGACAAAGAAAACAAAAAGGTCCTCTTACACACCGTCTTCTTTTCTCTTCTCACTCTCTTCTGTGTGTATTTGTGTCAACTATGTCTTGTTTTCTCTTCTCACTGTAGTGGTCACACACCTTCCTGCTGATGGATTCGTATGGTCAAGGTGGTTATGATCTGTACTTCAAGACACGTGAGCTGAAGAAGAAATGGCTAGAACAGTTCGAGATGGCTCTGTGAGTGACATGTCTGCCACGCCATCTTAACGTTAATTGAACATTTTTGTAAATTTTCTTCTTAAGTAGATAAACCAGATTCCACCAAACTACTAATTTCAAGAACAGGGGCAGTGGTGGCTCAGTGGTTAAAGGCTCTGGGTTACTGATCAGAAGGTCAGGAGTTCAAGCCCTAGCACTGCCAAGCTACCACTGCTGGACCCTTGGGCAAGGTCCTTAACCCTCAATTGCTCAGTTGTATACAGTAAATGAGATAAATGTAAGTCTCTCTGGAAAAGGGTGTCTGCCAAGTGCCATAACTGTAAATATAAATGTAAGCTAGTGCATGAAATGCTTGAATTGTTAACTTCTAATGCTACTGGTTATGCTAATTTTTACCATTTAATGATTAATTATTATAACAGCTTTTAGAGGAATCCTACATTTAATTGCAGATTCTTTACTCTAGCATTTCACTTGTTTCCTCTCCTCGACTCCTTCATTTGTACGTGACGGCTGATATGACATGATTGTGTACTTGTGCAGGTCCAACACGTGTCCAGAGAACAGCACGGCGAATGGCCACGACTTCCAAATGCACTGTTTTGAAGACACCACTTCCTGTAAAGCCTGTCAGATGTTGCTCAGGTAAATGGTTCGGAAACCATCTCGGAGTTGAATTTGTCTAAACTCAAGGAGGAGATTTCTCCAAGCGTTTATTTTCAGTGGTAAACTTTCCTACACATTTTCAACCCAAATCATATATCATATATCATATATCATATATCAAATAATATAAAACAATATTGATGTTAAATATTTCATATTCGTTGGCCCTGACAAATTACCATAATTACTAGAGAAAAATATTTACCGTAAATACACTAAAGTTGGAAGTTAATTTCACCACTGAGGGACAGTCAGTCTGAAGGTTCTGGAAAGAGACCTCATGCCTCGCTGAGTAGGTACTATACCAGGCATTGGTCGTTAACTTGCGAGAGAAAACATAAACCTCAGGAAGAGTGTTGAGGTGGCTGCTAACTAGCGCTGCTATCTCCGTTAGCAGTGCTAGCTCCTGTACGTATGCTCATCAGAGGCAGCAAGATCTCTGCTACTTCCTTCCGAGCTTTGTTTTTCCTCATAATGTCTCTATACACGTTTAACGAGAGGTCGTGTACGACAGGATGGGATGAAACTACCGTTCTAAGATTGTATAATATGGCTGTAACTGAAGAAAGTTCAGACCACACATGCCATAGGATTGGTCCGAGGAATCGTTCGAGCCGATGGAACTGTTTGGATTTGTCACTTTACCGTGTAACAAAAAAAATCATCTCTTTTGTTTTTCACTGAAATTAGCTTTGATTTGCCAATAGAGAAAGCCTACTGAACATGGAGGTTGTGTTTGTTTATGATCTTTCTCCATCAGAGGGATCTTCTACCAGGGTTACCGCTGCAGCCGCTGTAAAATGGCTGCCCATAAGGAGTGTCTGGGACGAGTTCCCATGTGTGGACGCAATGCAGGTCTGATTTCGTTCATTCGTTTGTGTGGACATTTAATGAGGATCAAAATGGAATCTTATGTTGTGTGTGTGTGTATGTGTGTGTGTGTGTTTTCCAGAAAACTCTGTGACTGTGAAAAAGGTCAGTCTTTACAACATCCCCCCTGCACACCATCAAATGGTTCAGTCCATATCTTCCTTCCTTTACCTGTTAAATGGTTCTTTTTTTTATACCCTGTGTCCACACCAGTGCCTATAAGTGCATTATGGGTACATTCTGACCAACATGGAGAACAAACCTACTGCAGTGCATTGTGGGATTTCCCAAGCATACCTTATATTATGGAATGCAGAAGCTAACAAAACTAATTCACATGCTTTTGTTCCCTTTAGAGCAAGTCGAGAGCTGCCACTCAGAGACAGACCAAACCAGGTGAGCTCACTCACATTCATGTTAATCCACATACCTCAGCCCTACCCCGACTGTAACCTGCCCTCGTCCACATGCCCATGCCAATCTCATGCCTTTGCCCCTGGTACAAGCCCTGCTGCCATCTTAACAGCTGTTACCGTACTCTGTCACGTCACAGATCAAGATAAAATTACTGGAGATTTCCGGAGTAAACTACCCAGAAGGCATTGTTGCGATCTAGCACTATCATTTTTTTTTTTAAAACAATCAATAAATCTGTTAATTCATGTTTGCTAGCATTAGCACTGAAAATGATAGCTATCACGTTCCCATAGAAATCCGGTTAGCCTATTAGCGTTAGCACTGAAGATGATCAACCTTTAAAAATATCCCTTAAAATCCTGTCAGGCTAGCTGATGTTAGCATTCTAGCCTTGCATTATTATTATTAGCATGCGTTTCCTACCAGCTTTATATTCTCTCTCTCTCTCTCTCTCTCTCTCTCTCTCTCTCTCTTTTTCTCTCTCTCTCTTGCTGTCTCTCTCAGGTCTTCCTAAGATGGAGGTGTGCCATGATTACTATGCCGTGCCTCCGCCCCCTGTGGCTTTTGGCCAACCGCTGCATCTCACTGTGGGTGATGTCATCGAGCTGACGCGTGCTGACGTCGACTTGCAGTGGTGGGAGGTGGGGCTTCACTGTTTTACCTTCTCATCCTACTTATTATAGTGTTTATGTAATCTTTTAACATGAATAGAAAATAATTGCTGCTAACAGGAATTAAAAGTTAGCATGATGATGCTAAGTGGACATTCGGGCCACACGTAAGTCAAGAACTCAGGAGCCAGTGTGATCTGTCACATAATAATGATGAAAAAATGTGGGAATATGGTATACTCCAATTTTCCCCAATTAGCATGACACGTTCGGTGCTCTGCTAGCTAGTTATACAAGCTAATATATCACAAATGCGTTTTCTTCCGTGAACACCTAACCAACCCATAATAAATAAATAAATAAACAAATAAATAAATAAAAATTACTCTGGCACTTACACCTCTACTCTGCACACTTTGCTTCTTCTGGAACTCAAGTAATGGATCTTGTACAGTAGCACTACTGGTATTGTTCTCTGCTTGATATCGCTTTGCTTGTATTTTCTCATTTGTAAGTCGCTTTGGATAAAAGCGTCCGCTAAATGAATAAATGGAAATGCAAACAACATACAAGCTTCCAACACTTGCTGCTGACATTTGGCTAGAAAACAGTAGAAACCTATAGATGGTTTTAATGGTTATAATGGGAATTGTATTGGTTTTAATGGAAACTCTAATGGTCCCTACTGGTAATTTGTTGCCTTCTATTGGTGGCATGTTATGTCTAGTGGATACCATTAAGGACCAGTAATGCTAATGGTTTTAAAGGTTAGCTGATGGTTTGTAATGGTAACCGAATTTCTGTAATGGTCTCTATTGTTTTTTTAAAAAACTTGGACTCCTTTTGAATCTCAGCAGTAACCTGCTAGTTAGCGTCAGCACGGAAAATTATGAACATTTAGCGATAGCGCTTATAATTCCACTCAGAAGTCCTGTCAGGTTTGCGTATGTTAGCCTGCTGGCATGCGCTAACCTGTTATGCTGTGTGTTGCTAGTAACTAATGAGTGAATTTAACATTTTCTTTCCTTCAGTATCAGAGTTCACTGCGAGGTTTTGTTTAAAATAAAAGTCGCCTCGTCCTCTATCTACCTTATTACTCTATTATTTGGGCTTGAGATGACACATCCTGGATCGTTCCACGATCGTTCTTCAGTGTTAAAAAGTTAAGACGACTAACAAGAGTGCATGTTTAGAAACCTCTGCTGTCACGCATGCAATTGTGGCTAGCATAGTCATGCTAACTGCATTTCTAGATGCTAAGTGTCGGACGATTACTGAATTATTCTTTTAATCAAATGAAATGTGGCTTGTTCGAGGATAACTGTGGTAAAAATGTTAATGAACCAAGCACAGTTCGAATCAGAGACGATTAGCTTTACTTCACCGTGAACTGTTAGTATTTTGGGAATCTGAAGTGAGTTCTGCTTTGTTCACCACAGAGCCTGATTTCCCTGAGAACAGCAGTGAAACTGGTCGGCTTTTTAGTTTCAGTTCATTAAAATAAAGCTGCGGTTCAGCACTTTAACATCCTCTTATGGTCACCGATTCCTGAGTGAAGTGTTACAGCTGGACATCTCGTCCTTTCCCAGTATACAGTATAAATCCACTACAGTATAAATCCACGAGTAGTGTGTTTACTGAAAACTAAATCTCATCAGCAGTACATTACAGTTCCTTACAGAGAAGGAACTTGTTGCATTTATACAAGCAACAAGTCAACAAACAGTTTCTTTATTAATATAAATGCCCGAGAGAATAAAAACGATCCGCCGGTACAGTTAAATCATTTTACTTATTTGTATTCCTTTATTATGAATTTACTACGAATTTATTTTTGCTCATTTTAAGTGAATACATTTTTCGTAAAATTAACAAGAAAAAATGTCTACAAACAGGTTGATTTATAAAAAAATAAAGAGAACTATTTAAAATGTACTAAAATAATAAAAATATGATCAATGCAGTAAAAACTACCGAAATTATACAGCTCGATAGAAAATATGAATAATTTATCATATCGAGCTGTTTATTAATATCTACAGAATATTAATTTATGATATATCATGTTCATGTTGGGGTTGAGATATGAATGTGTGATTCAGTGAGTCATTTACACACTTACTGACTCTTTGAATCTCTTAACTCTGCCTCTAACTAAAGACTAGGGCCACTTTGATGGTAACGTTGCTGTTAGCATTTTTTACCTTTAACATTCTTGCTTGAAAGTGATGCAGTGAAGTTTAACAGAGATCGTGCAGATTGTGTTACTCATTAGTAAGTCGCTTTGGATAAAAGCGTCTGCTAAATGAATAAATGTAAATGTAAATGTGAGAATACCTTGCTTTCAGTGTACACAAATCTTCTACGTCTTTATTTTAAGGCTGTGGTTTTTCTCTGCATAAACTCATAGACACAACCACAAGCCTGGTTCCCACACTGATATATTTCAGGTGTCATATACATCAAAGGAAGTATTTTTTTTCTCACAAATACAGAACATAGAAAATAGGATAAATTCCACAAACATGTGTTTGTGTGTGTGTTTTAGGGCAGGAATCTGACGGTAGGCGAGGTCGGCTGGTTCCCCTGCAGTAAAGTTCAACCCTTCTTACCGGTGAGTCAACCAGGGTTTAAGAGGTCATAGGTCAAATTAATGATCTACTGAATAATTTTGACACTCAGTTCTGACTCCACATTAAAGCTATGGCCAATTCAGTGACTCACTGAGTCATTAACACATGTATTGACTCTTTGCGTCCCTTAATTGTAACTCCAACCAAAGACTATGGCCAGTTCAGTGATTCATTGAATCATTAACTCATTTATTTGGTCTTTTAATCTTTTAATCGTGAATCCAACCTAAGACTATAAACAATTCAATGTTTAATGATTCAGTGAATCACTGAGTCATTTAGATGTTGAGGAGATTATGTAATACTGGCTGCTTGTTCTTCTCTGTATTCTTCAGAGACCACCTCCTGACCTCACAGGACTCGCCTGGTAAGAGCCACACACACACACACACACACACACACACACACACACACACACACACACAGATCAGATTATCTGTATCATACTGTATCTAATCTTACTGTATTGACCCTTTTTCCCAACTATGGTTTTACAAAAGGCCCTCAGTAAACCTAACCTGTGTGTGTGTGTGTGTGTCAGGTATGCGGGTAACATGGACCGTTCTGAGGCCAAGAGTCTCCTGATATCTCGATCTGATGGTACATTCCTGATTAGGCAAAAGGATGGAGGAGAGTTCGCCATCAGCATCAAGTAACACACACACACACACACACACACACACACACACACACACTTTCTTTTTATACCAGTCTGAAAATACACACTCTCTCTGTCTCTCTCATCTCTTCTTCGTGTCTCTCAGGTTTAACATGGACATCCGCCATATTAAGATCACTCTGGCTGAAGGTCTCTACAGAATCAATGACAAGAAAGCCTTTAAAGGGCTCATTGTAAGTAAACACTACTTCCCTTCCTAGGGGGCGAGCTATAGTGTGCACTCTTTCTTCTCGTCCCTGCTCTAATGCACCCATTTAACCTTGCGAACGATTTAAGTAGAAGTGTGTTTTTTTTTACTCTTACTGTACACTTATGACAATGAAATGATTCACTGAATCGTTTAGACCATTCTGATTCTTCTAATCCCCCCCCACCCCCACCCCCCCCTTCCTTCGCTCTCTCTGACAGGAATTGGTTCATTATTATCAGGAGAATTCTCTGAAGGAGTGTTTTAAAGACGTGGACACTCGTCTGCTGATTCCACACAAGCAACCGGAGCAGAGTGTGTCCTCACACTCATACACACACACGCCTACCAGAGGTAACACATACACACACACACACACACACACACACTAAAACACTGTACATATGTAACTAGAACAGAGTACAAATCATACGTAACGTAGAGGACTCATGGACATGGTTAGTATCCATATGCAGGAGGTTTACTAATACAGTCCATAGTCCTTCTTCTTCTTCTTCTTCTTCTTCTTCAGTCCAAACTTAATGTCAGGTAACAGGCCACAGAAATGTCTCAGGTCAGACAATACCACTAGGCTGATCCAAAACATAGTCACAAAAGCTGAGACCAAACCCCATAGAACGTGCAGAAATATCCAAATCCAAAAAGGAGAAGAGCGAGACAATGTTTCAGGAGAGCCAAAGCGAGCCTTTGCACCGTTACCAAAACCTTCGAGTGGGACGAGTGTAATTTCTAACATTTTTTCAGCCAAGGTGTTGCCTGTGGCCCCAGAATCGTCCAGCGCTGGAAAATAATCCGATCGTGAACACCATGATAAACGAATAGACAGTGTAATGTTCTTATTTCCTATCATCGGGGTTAAACGGTGTGCTCCACTGGCCTCGGAGGGTGTTCTCAGGTCTTAAGCAGTGCTCACTCTAGACTTTTCGTAGACTGACTTCCATTCATATGCATGCGAATGCTCAATATGAAGAAGCTTCACATTTCGCTGCATTCCAGTTTGGTGACCCGTGAATTTATATCACGTAGCTGACACTTCACGGCGTGACCTCTTCAGAAAATCCAAGATGGAGGACGCACCGATTACAGAGGTGTCGCTCCGTCCCATTTTATACAACACAGCTTTAATAGAATATAAAATCAACACCTGGATTGCGGTGTCGCTGCATACAGGTGTATTTTAACGTTGAAACAAATCTTTGTAAATTTTTTATTTTGGAGGACAGGGTGAACCCACAGCTTTCTCTTTTGCCTTTGCAGACGCTTTCAACAATAACAGTGCAAGCACGTCAGATCCATGATGTCTGGATAAAATAAAAACAACAACAATGACCTGGCACGTGATGTCATATCCGGTTGCCTCCCATATTTGCAGCGGTCTGTGAAGAAATTTCATGCTGAACGTCTAGTGTAACCGCCCCTTTAGGCTGCAATGCGCTTGAAAACGTTCCTTTTCGCAATAGTATAGATGTGCCCATCTTACCTGCCATGTTCCTTTTGCTTGAACATGTCCGACTTCCTTCTTTTCGAGCTCAGGTCTGCTTTCAGACCAATCGGCTGGTGTGGGAGGAATGGCACATGGTCAGCGTGCTCTGATCAGGTTATCTGTGTGAATGGCCAACCTGTTGCTTAACAAAGAATCATCATAGCACGCGAGCTCGGTTTGCTGAGTTTAGTAGTGCTTCAGTGAGACCCCTGCAAAATGGTTTTTTTAGCGCTTTCTCGTTGTACCTGCCGTAGGGCTGCGAAACATCAAGACTGAATCAGTGTCTGACTGTTTCCCCCGGTTCAGGGTGAGAAGTCTCTCAGCTGCGTCTTCTCTTCAGACAGAGTGATCACACTCACGCTCCAACTCAGAGTGGGTCTCAAGCGTTGTTTGATCAAACCTGGTTGTTGGTCCGGTGAACACCGTGTGTGTGTGTGTTTGTGTGTGTGTTTGTGTGTGTGTGTGTGTGTGTGTAGGTATGAGTGAGCGATATTTTGGCACAGCTAAAGTGCGCTACGATTTCTCAGCGCGGGATCGGACCGAGCTTTCTCTCAGAGAAGGGGACACAGTGAAGATCATCTCCAAGAAAGCACACAATGGCTGGTGGAAAGGAGAGGTCTACGGCCGGGTAACACACACACACACACACACACACACACAGAATTCATATGTAGTTGCATTTGTCACTTCTTGTTTTAATTGTTTTGTGTGTGTGTGTGTGTGTATACACAGGTCGGACTGTTTCCTGCAAACTACGTAGAGGAGGAACATTCGGACTACTGCTGATTCACTGAGTCGTTTGCGCTCTGAGTGACTCCTTAATCTCTACAGCCCATTTAGTGATATACTGAATCGTTGAGAAATCAGTAATTGTGACACAAGACTAAAAAAATCGAGTCACTGAGCGACTCTTCAAATTGATCTTCTTGAATAAGATTCACTGAATCGTTTAGGCACTAGATGATTCTTTGAACGTGTTTTTTTGACACTTGAAAGCTATTTCTAATTCACTGATTCACAGACTGCCAAATCGTTTTTTGTTTGTTTGTTTGTTCCTCACTCCTACTGATTCTCTGATTCATTTACGTATTGAATGACTGTGAACCGCTTGTATTTGACTCCAAATGAAGACTGTCATCAACTCACTGATTCGTTTAGACAGTGACTCTTTGAATCTCTCGTTTCTGACTTCATTAATAGACCCTTTGCACTTCTGGTTTCCAAGTTCATTTTAAAGATAGCGGGTATCATGTGACAGTTTTAATGAGATTTTATTGGTTGAATGTTTATTATGCTATTTGCTTTTATTATTATTATTATTATTTTTTTAAATATCCGATAGAGAGTTAATAGAATTGTACAGTGTTTGTGAAACTGTGTTTTTTCATAAAGCTTATTCTAGTTTCTGATTTGCATTACTATGGCTCTCAGTCTCTCTCACCACACACACACACACACACACACACACACACACACACACACACACACACTTAGTTTACCAGGTAATTATATTATTCTTTATAATTACCTGACAACACTGAATTATTACCAAAACGGACATTAACACAGATTTACATGATGACATCATCAAGAGAAAACCAGCCAATCAAATACAGCCGTTACATCATCATTGATAATCGTTTATCCATACGCCAACTATGAGTTGTTGTTTTTATTTATTTATTTTTGATCCTGCTCTGAAACTCAGATGCAGATGTCTACTGACTGGTTTGACTTTTAAATGTTAAACCCAGAATTGATCTATCTTTCTCCATTATAACCACGACATGCACCCAGAGGTCCCACTGACCCGATTTCATTTACACATCTGCAGAGAAAACAGCTGTGGCTAATAATACAGCTGCTGTATAAAACCAGCAATGCAGGATGATATCAGAGGAATTTTACTCACACATCATGTAACTGTTAGGAAAAATAATATTCCACTAAAAGTCCAACCTGATATTCGAGCATGTGTAAAGTAAATGATGATGAAATATTTCATCAGGAAGTGTCCGAGTTTAAAGAGTTATTTATCAGTTATCAGTTAGATGTTTCTTTGATGTTCATGTGAAACTAAAATAAATAAACATAACGATAACGATGGATTTTCTATTTCAATATTTTCTATTGATAAATGTCTGTGTATCAGAATATCATCGACAACTCCAGTTTTATGTGAAAAAGGTTACGGTGTTAAGATCTCGCTCCTATAATAAACGGATACGACTTAAGATACAACTTTAGATTTTGTTTTACTTTTAGCTAATATCATACTGTAAAACTTCATTTATTTCCAGTTGGATGTAAAGTTTTTTTTTTTTTTTTTTTTTTTTTTTTTAAATAACAAGTTTATAACATGCAGAGATGAATACTACTAAAAAAAATATTACTAAGAAAAATAGTAACGTTTGAACACCACTGTGTGTATAAAGACCTCACACATTTCACTCAAAATCAGTAACCATATCAATAATCAATAACAATAAACAACAATTAAGCTTATTAAACAATGTATTTAGTCTGGTTACTTATAAATCTCCATTACGGTCTGTTTTTGTTTCTTTGGTGGCATCATTTTCACACAACAAAGAAACATGGACGTCAATAAACGACAAACACCTTTATTAATGACACATTTAAAAAAAATAATTAAGAAAGAACCAAACTTACTGATTTGTGACTAATACTGAGGTTTAACATTTAATTAAAGAAAAATCTTGTATTATACACTTTAAAAAAAACAAAAAACAAACCTTCTCTATTATTATTTCTCTATTATTATTATTATTTATTATTATTATTTATTGTTTATTTATTATCTATTATTATTTCTCTTCTTATTATGGTTTTGACCCATTTAGTGTGACCTGTTGTTTTGATTTTTATTTATTAATATTTTTATTAATTTATTTTTTCCTCAGGTTGTTTCACCTTGATCTTGTCTGTAGTTGTATAATTAACTCCACACCGCCCCCTGCTGGATCACTCACTTCTGACACATTTAACACTCTATCCTGGACAATCTGCAGAACGCAGCTCATTTCATTCAGGGTGAAGTATGCAGAAGTGGGACAGTTTTTGGTAGCATCACCATGGCACAATGACAAAAGCTTTATACTGCTAACCTTTGATTATTATTATTATTTTGTTGTTGTTGTTGTAAAGGCAAAACCCTCCTAAATGTAAATGTATTGAACAAATATTAGATATAGCTTTAATGTGATAATGATAGACATGTGAACACCCTTTAGTGCTGCTTTACACTGAGAAACTGGGACAGATCATCAGCAAAAGTGGGACAGTGATTTTAAGTTAATAAAAAAAATATTTTTGCTACAATTTAAGACACAAACACACACAATCGTCCTTTTTAAATGGTGGGTAACTCTGCTCTGACTGAAAAACTGACTAGCTCAGAATAGTAGGATAATCAATAATCATAATCCATAACATTGCCTTTAAAGAGTGTCCCTGATGACCTGAAAGCGTGTCAGATAAAGTGGGACGGTACTTAAAACACACATTCACAGAATGAGAATTAAATGTGAAGTTTGCAGCAATATATTTATATATATATAAAATTGACCATCCAAGAATCATGTAATAAATACAGTAAAAGTTTTGCTTTGATGATTTCTATTCTTTATAGAGGCTTATGTTTAAGAAGACCGTTCTCACTCGTCAGTGGACTTACAGGGTTCTTTCTGACACCAGGTAGATTTTGAAACTGGACCACGCCCACAACAATGTTGTAAGGCACATGGAAACATTTGAGCAATGATAAAGACCCTTGTGGTAATCATTCATGGCTATAAAAATGTATCGGCGCCTGCTATTTAAATGGATACGGGAAGATCACTGATTGCCGATGAGTCTGAGGACTCTGAGGAAGAGACGGAGGAATGTAGGACACATAGTTAAGACAATACAAGATGGGATCCAACAGGTTGAAATGTGGGGGACGAGGTGTGGATTTACATTTTCAGTGGAAAAGCCCAAATCGATGCCTTCCACAAGAAAGAACCCCGAGAAGGTGACAATCTGAAATGATATGGAGGTAACTTGGAGAGAGTTGAAAGTGGTGGTTTTTGGGGATGGCATTTTGACTCGAGATTAACACGGAGAGAGGATATATCATAAATGTGGAGGATAAGTGTCAAAAAAAGTGATAAATATCAGGAGATGTCTTACAGGAGTGAAGTGGGGAGCTGATACAGAATCACTGAAGGATATACAGCCATGTGAAAAAATAAGTACACCCCATGGAAACTGTTGGCTTTTTGACATATTTGGACAAGCAAACATTTGATCATGTTTGGAACGGTGTCTGTTATTAAAGTCGAACAAAACCACAAGGAAAATTGACTTTTTCGATCATTTACTCAATAGAAATATCTATAGATGAATTCATATTCATTTGGGTTCACACTAGGCATTCTGGGTAATGGAAGAGTGGATAAACTAGCCAAACATACTGCAAAAAAAAAAGAAGTGAAGAAAACAGACACTAGTCTCTCAAAACCAGAAGGAAAGAACATTGTATGGGAGGAAATTGTTAAAGAGTAGAAGCAGCACTGTGACCGGGAGATAAAAGGAAGACATTTATACTCCATTAATATTGGCACCCTTGGTAAATATGAGCATTAAAAAAATTCACAGAAACACTCTGCTCTCATGGATATCAAAC
>JANDJT010000154.1:18490462-18502755 GCA_024331685.1 Stegophilus panzeri
GAGCAGATCAGGTCAGCGTGAGGAGCAGAGCAGATCAGGTCAGCGTGAGGAGCAGAGCAGATCAGGTCAGCGTGAGGAGCAGAGTAGATCAGGTCAGAGTGAGGAGCAGAGTAGATCAGGTCAGCGTGAGGAGCAGAGCAGATCAGGTCAGCGTGAGGAGCAGAGCAGATCAGGTCAGCGTGAGGGTCAGGTCAGCGTGAGGAGCAGAGCAGGTCAGCGTGAGGGTCAGGTCAGCGTGAGGAGCAGAGTAGAGCAGGTCAGCGTGAGGGTCAGGTCAGCGTGAGGAGCAGAGTAGATCAGGTCAGCGTGAGGAGCAGATCAGGTCAGCGTGAAGAGCAGATCAGGTCAGAGTGAGGAGCAGATCAGGTCAGCGTGAGGAGCAGAGCAGATCAGGTCAGCGTGAGGAGCAGAGCAGATCAGGTCAGCGTGAGGAGCAGGTCAGGTCAGCGTGATGATCAGAGCAGGTCAGCGTCGTCTTCTTCAGATCTTCAGATAATTGGATGTGTTTGTTTAGGGGTGTGTACGTGTTTAATTTGGTTTGGGATTTAATTTCATTTTTATTCTCTCTCTGTCTCTCTTTGATCCCCCCCGTGCTGGGAGATCGGACAGTAAGTAGTCAGCACAGGTCTGAAGACGTGTTGAGATCGGATATGTGTTAATTTTTTCAGCAGTTTTTAAATAATATAAATAGTTTAATGTCCTAATGAAGGAAAACTAAACTGCAGCTGTAACGTATTGTAAATGTTCGGGGGTCTGAAGAACAGAAGCTGAACCGAGTGTGAATCATAAATGACCAGTAGGTGGCAGAGTAGTGTGTCGGAGCTCCTCGGCACCTCAGCGGTTTAGTAGCTTTCGTTAATGGCCAAATTAATAGGTAGGAGAAGACCAAGCCCAATGTGGGATTATTTTGATTATTACTGTGATATTAAAAACTAAAACTATCAGTAATGATTTTCACAAGATAAAAAAATAATTTTCCCAACATTGAGACTAACTGAAAACCAAAATACAAAAGGAAATAAAAATAAAAACTAGCAGTATATTTAAAACTATAATAACCCTGGATCGGTTCACTGGACCCACGTTGGGAGTTGATCTGGGATGTGTGCGGCCACGCCCTGCATTTACCTAGTCAGGTGTTGATCATTCTAAATTATTAAGATGATGAGGACCTGCGAGAATGAGAAACTCCGCCCAGGTGAAGGACAATACAGTAGAGCTGAGGACAGAAGGAAAGAAGAGGAACAAAGCTGGAGAAGGTTTAGACTGAGCAGAGGGACATTGAATTAAGACATGAGGGGCGTGTCGATTGAGTGGGTGGAGCCTGCGGGTTCAGCATGGGTGGAGGGTCTGATGGGTTTTTTAAATATGTTAAACTTATGCGTTAAAGCCATCTTAAATGTCAAAATATGTCTCCCGCTTTCTCTCTCTATGCCCCGCCCCCTTTTCCAGGCAGGGTGTACTACTTTAACCACAGTACGAATGCGAGTCAGTGGGAGCGGCCGAGTGGCGGTGGCGGCGGGGGGGCGGCGGTGGAAAAAGTGCGCTGCTCTCACCTGCTGGTCAAACACAATCAGTCACGCCGACCGTCGTCATGGAGACAGGAGAACATCACACGCACCAAAGAGGAAGCTCTGCAGCTTATACATGGTGAGTGCGTGATGAATATTCATGGGTATATGATGTTATTACAGAGCCAGATTATTGTGTTTGTGCTTTTAACCAATCAGCATTGAGCTGTGTGGCTAGCTCCACCCACAAGTACTGTTAGTTCTGATTTTGAGCAGGAACGAGAACCACCCAGGTGTAACCTTTTCATAGTACATTTTTGTAATGTGTGTGTGTGTGTGTGTGTGTGTGTGTCTAGGGTATATAGATCAGATAAAGTCCGGTGAGGAGGACTTCGAGACGTTGGCGTCTCAGTTCAGTGACTGCAGCTCTGCACGCAACGGAGGAGACCTTGGCATGTTCGGCAGGGGTAACTCTCTCACTCACTCACTCACACACACACACACACACACACACACACACATACACATACCCCTAATCAGTTTTCTACCTGTGGGTGTGGTTTGATGACATCACTTCCCACTTGACCATGTACATGCTTCAAGGACCAATCAGTGATCTGCAAGGCTCGTAGCTCCACCCACACCGTGTCCCTGTTCGGGCCCCTGCAGGAACCCAGTTCAGTCCAGGAACTTATTTATACTTTCACAATGTGGGGTAGCTGATGAGTTTGGGGGACCACGAGGTCGCTTTACGGTTTTGGAACAGAAACGCAAAATAACAACAAAACAAACCGACATTAGAAGGTTTATTCTCACACGGTATTATGCTTTTTAAATTATTCCCCTGTTCTAAGCTGTGTGTGTGTGTGTGTGTGTGTGTGTGTGTGTGTGTGTGTGTAACAGGTCAGATGCAGAAGCCTTTTGAAGAAGCCTCATTTGCGCTGAAGATCGGAGACATGAGCGGTCCGGTGTTTACTGACTCCGGGGTTCACATCATCCTGCGTACGGGATAACTCTCATCCCTTCCTTCATCAATCCTTCCATCCATCCATCCCTCTCTTTCTGTCTCTTATTCCACTTTACTTAAGTCCATGGACTTCAATCTAACACACACACACACACACACACACGCGTGCGCTTTTCCCCTTGAGTTACACACACACCACACACAGTCACTTTCATGTTGTTTACAATAAAGCATCTGTAATAAAAATAAAAATAGTAGAATGAAAGTCACTAGATCAGATTTCATCAAAGCCCTGATTGGATTTTCCTGCTCACCTTCATCACGTTGTGTCCTGGACACGACATGTCCAACCTGCAGCCGTGGAGAATGACCAATAAATATGATCACATGATGAACACAGGTTTGTCTTTGAGTTTAACACACACACACACACACACACACACTCACACACATGCACGATAAAACAGCAGTAAACTGTATTAGATGAAGTGTCTTGTTCTATATAAATACAGGGAGGTGTTTTCCCGACCTGTTCACGCACCTGTTCATTTTAGGAGCGCTGCATTTTAACATCGGAGTTATCTCTCAGAAATGTACAGGTCTTCTCTTCCTCCCCTCCCTCCTTAAAATAAAAACCGCAGACGAGCCGATCGACACGTGACTCTTGAACGATCGACAGTCACGTAGGTGTATCGGACCTCCTGATATTTTCGACTTGGGGCCGAGATTGAAATCACGGGCGCCGTGATGTTCTCGAAACTGTCCGGTCGGTGTTTATAGATTTAACCGACTCGTGATGTTGATTGATCTAAAGTAAATAAATAAACTTATTTAAAGTAATGAAGTGATGTTTCATTTACTGTTGATGATGTGAGTGGCCATGCTGCAGCATCCTCACCACCTCTTACATCCCTCGTCCTCGGCCATATGCTGAACTCAGGGTCGAGCACACTAAGCCCCGCCCCCTTTCGCAGCTTCTCATCTGACATTAGAAATGTTTTGTCTGGTGCTCTGGTATCAGCTTGATTTTCCTGCTGGAAACGTCCTGACGTCACTTTCTGTCTCTGTTTAATATGGAAACAAAAAAGTCTATAAGTGTATGTGTTCCCTTCAGCTAACGTTAAACACACACACAACTAAACCGATTTATTAGGAACGTGACCCAAAAAAATTATTTACAAAATGCCACTTTGAGTAAAACGAAACGGTAAAAATGTCGGGAGATTTTTTTTCATCGTGGTTTTTTTTTTTTTTTTTACATTTATGAAAGGAGTCGTCAGTGTCAGTGTTTTGTAACAGAGGTAAAGCTGTTACTGTCTTAACTTTTCCGATTTGGAAAGTCTATATTGTTGCAGGGTTTTTTTTGCCACCCAACATCTGACCTGATTAAAAACATGATTAAAAAGATTTTCTGTAAATCTATAACGCACTGGTGGCTTAGAAACAAAAAGAGTGCGTGTGAAAGCAGCTTTACGTTGTGTTCACGCTTTAATAAACTGCGCATGCGCTGAAGTGGTACGACTGTCCAGCGCTCGCCGTCTCATTGGCGCCACAGCTGTCTATACCTGCTGTGATGATGTGGTGGGAAGGAAGGGGTTAAGTTCGGATGGTTTCTAATACTCTTCTGGGTGTCAGAGGAAACATGTCACCCTCGCAGCTCGGCGGGATTCATGGTGAAGTAACCGCTGGATGGCACTGATGAAACGGAGAAAAGTGGGTTTGGACGTATGTTCTGTTCTAGTTCTGTGATTCCGGTTAGAGAACATGTTGACATTGTTCTTTCACAAGAAATGTATAATACTGGTGATTTCACACCCCTCTTCC
The DNA here is from genome assembly GCA_024331685.1 of Stegophilus panzeri. Taxonomy (NCBI): domain Eukaryota; kingdom Metazoa; phylum Chordata; class Actinopteri; order Siluriformes; family Trichomycteridae; genus Stegophilus; species Stegophilus panzeri. Next base: position 18,494,765 of record JANDJT010000154.1, read on the forward strand.
TGACTGTCAATCAATGTTCCAACATTTTCAGTGTCGCAATCACGGAGTACACATTGAGTAAATTTCCAGTTTCCGGTAAAATCTGAGTGTACACCATATTTTTTTTCCCTTCTTATTCCTTAGGTATCATTTATTATAGCTGTGTTTAGCAGCTTAAAGTCAGAGTACTAAAAAAAAAAAAGGTATAAGACTATCTGATTATGTGTGTGTAGTCACAGAAGATAAACATGACTATGGAGAAATCCAAGAATGTGTTCAATTACGCACCAGGCCGTTGAGGTCATGGACTGGTACGGGAAATTCTTCAGGAATTTACACACACACACACACACACACATGTTAGGAGGAGTTCTGGAGTCCAGCAGGGTTTAAAAGTGTGAGAGGATGAACCAGGAATCAGAGAAACACTGCAGGTAAGTTGTATTTTTGTACTCATTTCTCCGTGGATCTACGAGGTCCTGAAATTGGCTCTAGGAACAAAATGTAGTTCTTTTTGAAATCCAGGAATTTTTCTATGAAAATTGATCTGCTTCTGCAGATATATTTACAAATATACACATGTTTTCATACTGAACAAACATTAAAGTTGCTTAAAATCGTTCTTTTATTCGTTGTCTAGGTCTAGAAGTTGAACCTCTGCTTCAGATTCGAGCTAAAATGATTGTAAGTTGTAGTAGTGTGAATTAATGGGACTTTCTTTCTTTTTTTATGTATATAATTTTTTATGTATATAATGTATATAATTTAATACATTATATACATATAATGTATCATAAACCGTATCATTGCGTGTCATATCTCTTTTCCCCCAGGGCGCTGTGGTTTCAATGTTCTCAGTGTTCTGGACGCTCCCGCTGCTGGTTGGGAGTACTCCTATTTCGCAGGAGCGTTTCCCGACAGACTGCTCTGATGTCTACTCTAACGGACAAACACTCAGTGGCGTGTACACAATCTACCCTACAGTGGACACACCTGTACAGGTGTACTGCGACATGGGATGTTTTGAAAGCAAAACAGAGGATAGGAACTGGACGGTATGTTAGAGATATTGGTTTTGGTGGGTTTTCTGGTGAGAGATCATCATACTGCCTTTTGCTTCTGCTAAAGTGTTGAACGTTACCTTCACACCAGGTGTTTCAGAGGAGAATGGACGGCAGTGTGAACTTCTACAGACCATGGGAACAGTACAAGAAAGGGTTTGGAAACAAAGATGGAGAATACTGGCTAGGTGAGAAGCTACAGCAGTGAATTGTTCTTTGGCTGTGAGAGAAATAATGAACAGATTCACTGTATTCTGAGCTGAAATGTTGGATAAATAAAAACGAACACTAAAAGTGCAAAAGATGAAAATCTGTTGAAATTGAATTTGGTCAAATTTGAAATGGAGCCTGACGAAGCAATTGTTCGTATTAATTTTACACTTAGTATACACTGACTGAGGTATTAATACTGTCTTATACGTCATGTGTGCATTGCTCACATCCTGACAGGATTGGAGAATCTCTACCAGCTCACACGGAACAGGAAATACGAGCTGAGGGTGGACCTGCAGGACTTTGATGGAGTTTCAGTTTACGCTCAGTATTCGTATTTCTCCATCGAATCCGAAGCTGAAGGCTACAAACTCCACGTGAGCGGTTTTATCAACGGAGGCGCAGGTGAGAATGAGTAATCATAAACAGACTCAAATGGCAATGCTGGTTACATCCTTTATAACTCTTAAAATTACGTCCATGTAATGAAAATATTAATTTCTGGGACAATTTTTTAAGGCTTTTTAATGAATCTGGTGATTGTGTCCACAATCTGCAGGTGATTCTCTGGAGTTAAGCAATGGTCAGAAATTCTCCACCTTTGATAAAGACCAGGACTCGAATGAGGAGGGAAACTGCGCTAAATCCTACCTCGGGGCTTTTTGGTACAACAAGTGCCACCATGCTAACCCTAACGGGATATACCTGTGGGGACGTGACGCTACTCTCTTTGCCATTGGAAATGTGTGGTACCATTGGAAAGGCTACGATTATGGTTTCAAGTTCATCACTATGAAGATCAGACCTGTGTCGTAGACTCTTGTGCCCACGTGACACAACGATGAGTTTGATAGAGTCTGATACTGTCTTGTCATCTGTCGTGATAAAATATTGTCACTGTATTTTTTTTACCATATGATTTTGCAGAATTATATGAATTAAATATGTATATATTTCTTTACTTGCTGGAGTCTGTGTCTTTCTTAAAGTTGTAGGAAAATAAGAATAAGAAAATAACGACATAAACTACTGATGATGGATATATACATTTACAGATACAGAATATAGCTCAGTGCTTATTTCACATTTAGGAACATGCTGAAATACAATTTCTTAAGTGGACAGCACATTAGTTATAGATAACAAGGTTAGCAAGCTAACCAATGAGCTCCAGCTAGTAGCCACAGTGTTCCGAATGGCCCCAAATAATATGAAACCCCATTGAACACCTTTGGGATGATCTGGAACTCCAACTGCACCCAAGACCTCCACACCAACATCAGCTCCTGACTTCACTTCACTAACGCTCTTGTAGCTGAACGAACACAAATCCCCACAGCCACGCCTCAAAATCCAGTGGAAAGCCTTCCCAGAAGAGTGGAGTACATTATAACAACAAAAGGGGAATAAATCTGGAATGAGACGTTCAACAACACATATGTAATGTGGGAATACTGGGAATGATGGAGATACTTGGAGGGGCATGACTGGAAAGAGTCATGATGAGATTGACAATAAACAAATTAAAACAAAATAAATACACTTGGACAATGTACCAGAGCACCCTGGCCCAACGGTCAATGACCAATTTCGTGATAGTATCATGTGAGTATAGATGGATGGGTGGATTTACTTTATTGATCCATGAGAGGAAATTTGGGAAATGTGTCTATAAGTCCAGTAGATCTTTATTGTGAGGTTCCTCTGCACTTGAACTACATCCTTTCATTTGAAAACTGTAATAAATAAACATTAATAAATCTAATGTCTAGTATAACACCTAGTTTCTGTTTTAGTGGTCAGTATATTCATGGCCAAGTTCCAGAGAACAGTCCGTTATCTGGAGTTCTGTTTCACAATCCTGTAACTGCTGCAGAGTAAATACTGAACAAGTGTATCATATGTTTACAGATTCGGGTAGGCCAAACTTTTGGATCGCTCCACAGGTAAACCGATGTTATGTTCATATTTATTAGTTTGTGTTTAAGGTACAATAACAACCTTATATTAGATTATTATTATACTACTGTATAATCATAATAGGCAACACAGAACACTTGTATGTGTAAATTCTTTAAAAAAATAAAAATAAGGCTTGAACAAATCCAATACCACGTCCATCCATAAGGTCATGGACCCAGTGACTGGAACTTCCTTCAGGAATTTCCATTTCGACACACATATGATGTAGTTCTAGTCGGGGTTTGGGAGTTCAGCAGGGTTTAAAGTATGGCAGAACGAACCTCTGAAAAAGAGAGAAGCACCGTAGGTATGTTCTATTGTTATCTTTCATTTACATGTTTTTCTGAGCTGTGCATCTTTGGGAACAAGAACATGAACTTAAAACATAAATATAATGGACAGTATGAGTCAAAAAAGGTAATGTTTCCTCAGAATGTATAGGTGTCTAGGGTCAAATCCACAATCTCTTTAGAAGCGAGGCATCGTTTTCTTGGAAAAAAAAAAAAAAAAGTCAGAGGAGACGAAAATGATTGTAAGTCATAGTGTAATTATTGTATTTTAATTAGCTCTTGTGTTTTTCTTTTTATTTAATCTCATTCAGTTCGCTGTGTTTGAAGGAAACTTCGCAACATCTTTTATTTTTTTTTTAGTTTAAAAGTCATTGTTTTTATTTGTCTTTTTCTAGGACATGGTTTTTCCATTGTCAGTGTTGTGTGTGCTCCCCCTGCTGGTTGGGAGTACTCCTGGTTCTCAGGAACTGTTTACATCAGACTGCTCTGATGTCTACGCTAGCGGACCAACACTCAGTGGAGTGTACACAATCTACCCTACAGCTGACACACCTGTCCAGGTGTACTGCCACATGGGATGTCTGGGAAGCGTAACAGAAGATGGGAACTGGACGGTAGGTTTAGACGTGTGTCTCCTTTACAAGAATTATATACTTGCACTTTTTGAAATAAATTTTTTCTAACATTATTTTCATTTAAATGAAATATAATCCAGAGCAGTTTTGTGTGATAAACCCTCAGACCAACCTCAAAATAAACACTAGTGCCTGTGATTGCGGTAAAGTGTTGAACGTTACCTTCACGCCAGTTGTGTCAGAGGAGAATGGACGGCAGTGTGAACTTCTACAGACCATGGGGACACTACAAGAAAGGGTTTGGGAACAAGTATGGAGAATACTGGCTAGGTGAGAAGCTACAGCACAGATCACTCACGGGGATTTAGGTACCGATATGAAAGACAGACCTACTACATTCACACATTTTATTAAAGTAGATTTAGAAACAAAAATATTAGCCTGTTAGAAATGATGTATACAGTAGATGCCAGTTAAACACTTAACCTTTAAGTTATTGACTCAGGTGAGGGGTCACCTCTTCACCAGAAGCTCATGGACAGGTCAATAAACAGGTGGCAGAGCTCTGTTCTCTAATCTCATGCTTTTTGACAGTGTTTAAGTGACGTTCTGTTAAATCTGGTGTAAATGATTTCATCATGACCTCTGCAGTCGACCTGCACATTTGATTCATCCTCAGAGGTCTATTTTTAACATTCAATTAAAATCCCCATATTTCATATAAATACTGTGGTTTTTTTTTGTTTTGTTTTTTTTTTTTGTTTTTTTTTTAATAATATAATTTGTTAGCACAGATACAGCAACGTAATTATTATCCATCCATCCCTTTTCTATACCGCTTAAAATTTTTCTATTGTTTTGTATTGAAAATGCCAAATGCTTAAGCTCAATGCTTCTCCCATGCGGCCACACAGAGTAACACACTTTATTGTGTTTTTACTTTGTGAAATGGGGCATTTAATCTACTCTGTCTTTCTTTCTTTCTATCTTTCTTTCTTTCTTTCTTTCGCATGGTTGGTTTTGCACTTTCACACAGCCACGCCCCAAAATCTAGGTTATTATAACAGCTAAGGTGTAATAAGCATGGAATGGGATGTTCAACAAGCACATATGGGTGTGATGGTCAAGTGTCCACAAACTTTTGGCAAGTGTATCTCAGTGCTCTCTCCAACGAGACCTACAGTGTAAACACAACACAACCTTCTAAAGATTACTTACTACTTAGACTATTAATAACAGCTCACGCGTTACTGCTTAGTAAGTCATGATTATTGCTGCAGAATAAATAAATAAATAAATAAATAAATAAATAGTCCTGTCCTGGAAAAAAATAACAGGGTGAGAAATCAGCTTATATTGTTGTTTTGGTTTTATGTAAAGAAGGTTTAATGTTATGGCCTTACTTAACTGCTTAAGATCCAAGTAAGTCAAAGTCTCAAGACCTGGGTTGGGTGTTGTAGTCGGGTTTATTACAAGGAAGTGTTCATGTTATGGCTTTGTATCCCAGTTTAAGGTCAAAGTATCTCAGTAATTTAGATGTTTATCAGGTAATACACAATATATGAGTGTATACCATCTAGTCAAAACAATAGGTCTTTGAAAATATGAACGACCATGTCCTTGAGACTTTGGCCCAAGATCCAGGAACATCCTTCAGACATTTTCCATAAATGGAATAATCAGGAAGTGTTTAGAAGCCCAACAAGGTTTATAAGTGTGGGAGTATGAACGCTCCAGATAGAATGCAGGAAGCAGCACAGGTAAGACTTTAGTTTTAATTTACAAGATCCGAACACACTGTTCTTCATCTGTGTGGTGAAGAAGATGGTTAACCTATCCTGTATTACTGCTCATAATCGATCATACTGTAAAAGCCTCATACTTTTGTTTAGAAGAACAAACTATTAAAACAAATCACAAAGCAAAAACATATAGATTTTATATGTCAGAGATTAATATTAAATGGGTTTATTTATTTAATTATGTTGCATTTACTCTTCTCAGGTACAGCAGTTGAATTTCTGCGTTAAAATCCATCTGTTTTTTACATGAACTACTGGAGGAAATTAAAATGATTGTAAGTTACAGTGTAAGTTGACTTTGCTTCTTATGTCATATTATGTGTTTGCACACGCTGGGCCTCGTTCATGAAACCTGCGTAAACATATGAGTAAATTCAGAGTAAACTCTTCGCTTCAGAATCCTCAGATTCAGTTGTTAAAAGTGGGTGTGTATGTTAATAAATTCCAATTATTTGTAAATAAAGCATGTTATAATGCACGCTCATTCACAATTAGCATAATCCCGCCCATGAATTATAACTGACATCCATATAATGATATCAACACATATGTGAGAATGAGGATCTCAACATGTTGACCCAAAAGTTTATTCGGTTGCAGAAACAGAAGTTTCAAACGTCAACCGTATCTTCCCATGAGGTCACTGAACCGGTAACTGGACCCGGTCAGCCCGCCCCGCCCTGCGGTTCTAGCTCTGTACAGAAGACCATTAGACAAAATATCTGAAGATGTGCTGGCAATAAATGACACTTTAAAAGAAATAAACCCAAGCTTAAGAAATATGTGACGCCATTAAACATAAAAAATGAAGTTTAATAGTAAGAATAATAGTAATCTATAATAAAAAGGAAAATGTGGTTGTTTTCAAACATTTTTGCTATGAATAATTTATTTTCACATTTAAATAATTAGTTAATTATCGTCCTGTTTCCTGAAAGAACACAAAATGTTCCAGCGTTTACGTGAGAACGGCTTTACGAAGTTTTTACACAAAACATTGTTCTGCTCGTGTTTCATGAATGAGGCCCATTACGTTTATTTCAGTTTGCTCTACACACCAACTGTTTGTTAAAGGTTTTATATTATAAGAGTGATCTTTTGTAAAATCACTCTTTGCAAAGTCAACAAGAGTTTCGTTTTGAAGTTGTTTTGCCAAATAGCTACCATGTTATTCCTCGAAAACACTGTAAAAACCTTTAACGACCGCATGGTTTTTAGTCCACTCAGTTTGTTTGTCTTTTGGCCCAGGGTGCTGTGTTTTCGATGCTCTGGGCTCTACTGCTCCCCCTGCTGGTTGGGAGTATTTCTTTTTCCCAGGAACTGTCTCCAAGAGACTGCGCTGATGTCTACGCTAAAGGACACACACTCAGTGGAGTGTACACCATCTACCCTGCAGGGGAAACACCTGTACAGGTGTACTGCGACATGGGCTGCTTGGGAAGCCAAACAGAGGACGGGAATTGGACGGTATGTTAGGAGCTCCGCTTTGGAAAAATGAACTCATTTAGCTTACTTTTCCAAAACAGATTTTCTACTGAATATGTAAAATAATAATAATAATAATAATAATAATAATAATAATAATAATAATAGTACAATAAAATGAGTTAAATGTATATAAATGTCAGTTTAAATTAAGCTCAGGCTAAAGGTATTGTTTCCTAAATTGGGCCTTTAGGCAATCTTACTTTAACGTGAGACGGATAACGGATGAGGGTCTACATGCAGAAGATTAATAAACAATGACGCATTCAAAGTTAAAGTCGGGAGCCAGTAGAATCCAATGTTCTTATAACAAGCTGGAGTCAAAACAACAGCCAGTGGAGATTTCAAGGCCAAAGAAGAATAATGCCAACCACAACACCAGGAAACTAGGTCAGGGTCATCAGGACAGACTTACACAATATGAGATATCATATGGAGGGTCTGAGGTTGTGGTAGAACTCCAGACAGTGTGACCTCTGCTGGTGGGGAAGGGAAAAGTCTGTTGTCCTTGTCACACTTACAATATGTACTGTTGCATTAGGTTCCACTAAAGTGTTGAACGTTACCTTCACACCAGGTGTTTCAGAGGAGAATGGACGGCAGTGTGAACTTCTACAGACCATG
>JANDJT010000154.1:18652334-18663448 GCA_024331685.1 Stegophilus panzeri
GGTAGGACATCCGAAACGGATCAGGCAGGTCCGGAGAGCAGAGAGGATCAGGATCTCTAGTATCTCCATAAATCACAGCAACATTTGATAACTATTTCTGTGAGTCTAATGCCATCATCATCCTCATCATCATCATCATCACCACCATCATCACCATCATCATCATCATCATTATCATCATTATCACCATCATCACCACCATCAGCATCATCATCATCATCACCATCATCAGCATCATAACCATCACCATCATTATCAGCATCATCACCACCATCATCATCATCATCATCATCATCATCATTATCACCATCATCACCACCACCAGCATCATCATCATCATCACCATTATCATCACCATCATCAGCATCATAACCATCACCATCATCATCATCACCATCATCATCATCATCATCATCATCACCACCAGCATTATCATCATCATCATCATCACCATCATCAGCATCATAACCATCACCATCATCATCATCACCATCACCATCATTATCAGCATCATAACCATCACCATCATCATCATCACCATCATCCGTTAAACCGAGTATATAAATGAACCGTCATATAAAGTCTGTTCTTAACCACTAGGGGGCAGAAGTGCATCTATAATTAACACCTTACATCATCTAGAGCTTTAGCATGTCTGTAATAACCTGACTTTCCCCAAGATTTATTTCCTACTGATAAACATGTGTTAGTGTGAGGAAACTGTTAATAAGAAGACACCCCCCCCTCCCATATTATTTTGGCTATCGGTATTGACAGTAATCAGTAAGACTGGAGGCCTGTAATTTTTGTTGTTATAATTAATGAAACAATTACCGTTAAAATATTAGTCGTGATGAGAGACAAAAAGAATATTTGGTACTTATACCATTAGAGGGCGCTGATGACCAGTGGTAGGGGAAAAACACCCGCGTAACGCACAGAGCAAGAACATCACTGCTCGGGGTGTTGAGCTGCACTGTGGCAGCCTGTGTTGTGTTCTCTAACGATTAATGTCTTGTAATTAATTGCAGGTAAACAAATGAATATGAACCGAATGAAATAGTGAGGTTTGAGTGTTAGATGAGGTGTGGGTTACGTGGGGAAGTTGGCCGTAAGCCCCAGTAATAAGAGATTTTTGGTTGTAGCATGCACTAGTTAGCCGCGGAGCTAAATAGGCTAAGGCTAGCATGTGTGAAGTACGGCTCGGCCCGTTGGGTTTTCTATTCATCTGTGTGAAACTTTGCATGGTCACAGAGCATAAAGACAGCGGTATTGTTTTGTTTCTATATTAATCTGTGTACATACTGTTCGGGTGGATTTAGTAACAGGGTTAGAACATCACTGCTCGGGGTGTCCTGTAATTAATTGCAGAACATAAAGATAACGGTGAGCAAGTAAAGAAGCTACATTACCCCAAACATTACTCGTTTTAATGTGTGCAACATTAGTATGATCAGGAAAAAAGAAGACTGTGTCATTTTAATAATAATAATAATAATAATAATAATAATAAAAACATACCTGCAACAAGAAAAGTTCACACTCAACCACGTGTTGCTCAAAGAAAAAAGAATCTTTCTGTCTGCGATGTTGAGTTGAATTTCTACAGAAACTGGAATGAGACTCAAATCATCCAGACGGAAAAAAAATGCGTTCTAATCATATTTATTTCTCTTTACATTTAAAATGTATGTACATATTATTTATGACATTAAGTATTCATGTGTTTTCTGAATTCGTGTATTTATATTACATCTGTTTATACCCAGAATACACAGCTTTTAAAAGACACACACACACACACTCAAAATAAATATGACTTCATAACATGACAAACAATAAATTGTAACTTTGCAACAATAATTTTTAATTGATATAAACATGTTTAAATCAAACTGCAGCACTGGATTGTCCGCCGGTGTCGCCGGTGTTTGTTGTCAGTAGGGTGTGTTTACTTTAGGAGTTTTGCACGCTCCTGAGGGGTTTTTGAGCTTTCAGTAGTTGGGTTTTAGTCGAGTTTTTCATTTTCCTTGAGTCTTGAAGCAGCAGTGTGGGGTTTTCACCTGCATCATCTTTATTCCTGTTCACCTACACACACACACACACGGCGTATTGTTGATTGAAAATGACGTCACTAAACCAGACTTGTTCAGAAGTTGTGTAACTCTCCAGGTTTTTGTGATCGCAGAAATGAATGCGAAATCAAGCAGCAATAATAATATTGACAGTAATATCAGATCGGGTTTAAACCCCAGTGCAGTCACACTCTTCCACTCATCACCACAATAATATAATATTCCCTTCACAACTGTGCAGCGTTGGAGTTACAGGATTAAAAGCATTAGTGCTGAAATCTAAAGGAGAATTCGAGTTTAAACTGTAAAGGAACATTAGCTACAGGATTTCGGGAAGTTCTTTTTGTGATCATTGCGGCCAAAAACGCTTTCATTTTGCTGTGTTTAAAAAAAAAAGTGGTGCAATTTGCAGAGTGTGTGTGTGTGTGTGTGTGTGGACATAGTTGTGCACATCACACACTCATCACAGTGATGTTTGTTGGTAAATAAGACCTTTTAGCTGTACTCATGTTCAACGCACGTGAATGGAAGACTGCTTCGGCTGAACGCGCGTTGTGATGACGTCACGTGACGCGTCTCGGACAGAATCTCGGACAGCAGCTCCTTCATTTTGCGTTCATTCCTGCGATCGCAAAATGATGAAATCCTGGAGTGAGTGTTATATACACTGTTAATTACATCACAGGAAATCATTCATCATCATCATCATCATCATGTGTCAGTATGGGGCATTAAAACAAGATCTTCCTGTTGGAATAAATTCACCCTGTTCTTCCTGTTGAAGACCTGTGTGACTCTGTTGAAGATAATTTCCCATCATTATTGTTACTGATCATAAATCACGGACTATTGAACAGTTAAGAGTATAAAATCATAAATATTTTATTTGTAATAGTGACCTGCATAAAGAGCTACTGCGTGGCTGTTTGACTGAAAATGGAATTAATCATTTATCATCATTTTTACCGCTAAATAATTATTGACTGACCTTTGCACAGCGCTGTACAGTGTAAATGTATAAATTGTATTTTGTTATAGATTTTATGAATTCTACATTAGCAAAAAAAACAAAAAAAAGGCATGAGTGTGCCAGTCAGAAGATGTCTCCAGTCTCCAAGATGCTCAGTAAAACTTCTCAGCAAATTTCATTATAAAACTAAACAAGTGCACCTGAGAATACTTTTTTCCCCTTAGGCAAAGGAACGTCAAATACTGTGTACTGTGTTTAGTTTATTACTATTTACTACTCTTTATAGTATTTTGTAAAATGTAGAAACATTTAATTTTATTATTTTTGAAGGCATTATCTTTGCTTTACAGCATTTCTTTGTATGTGTCTATGTAAAAACTTGCGTGTAATGTATGTGTATACAGCCGTGATAAAAATAAGTACACCCAGTGGTAATTGCTATTTTGGCATATTTGGACAACAAACATTTGATCATCTTTGATACAGTGCCTATTAATAAAGCTCATAAACCTGAACAAAACCACAAGCCAAACAACTCTATGTTTATTCGTCTGTCCAGATCATATTATTCCAAAAGTCCTGGTCTTTACCTATATGCTCATTGACAAACTGTAGTCTTGCAAAGGCTTTTTCCGCGATCTCTTTCTGATTGTAGAAGCCTGCACTTTCACACCAACAAGACTTGGTGCAAGACTTACTGCAGATCCTGTGATGAAATTTTGGGGTTCTTGGAGACTTCTTTTTGCATCAGACAATCTGATCTTGGGCTGAATTTGCTGGGACGGCCGGTCCTGAACTAATCGGCAGTCGTCTGAAATCTGCGCCAATCTGTAAATCTGTATATTTCTTCATATACAGTGAAATTCTTTTTTTCGCATACCCCAGCATGTCAGGAAGCTGGGGTCAGAGCGCAGGGTCAGCCATGATACAGCACCCCTGGAGCAGAGAGGGTTAAGGGAAATACATCATTTCTTGATGGTCCCAACAGTGGTAGCTTGGCAGTACTGGGGCTTGAACCCCCGACCTTCTGGTCAGTAACCCAGAGCCTTAAGTCACCACTGATTACAGGAGAATGATGTATTTCAAATAATTTGGAGATCTTTTTAAATTTCTTGCCAGACTCATAGGCATCCACAACCTTGTTCTGAAGGCCTTTCAGAATTCTTTAGATCTTGGCATGATGACACCACACACCTCAATAACAAAGGGAACTCCAGACACTACAGTAGATATGAGAGGGGTATAAATAAGACCGGTTCCACCTGCACTCCCTGAGCAGGTTCTAATCACTGGAACCCGATCTTCAACACCTGATTCTAATGATATGGATTTGAAGGTGTGATAAATGTAGGGGTGTACTTACTTTTTCTCATGTGACTGATCTATTTTTGTTAAATTGTTAAAATTACTACAAAATGTCAATTGTATGTGTCATTTGATAGTGTATCACCTTTATTAGTAGGCACTGTTTCAAAGAGGATCAAATGTTTTTAAAAATGTAAAAAAAATAAAATAAAATAAGCCATTTCCATGGGGTGTACTTATTTTTTTTTTTCCACATGACCCTATATGTAGGGAACAATTTATGTATGCAGTGTAAATATATACATTCCCCTCTGAAAGTATAAGAATGGCACAGTCAATAAGCTGAAGAGATTTGTGTTTGAGATCAAACCCTGTGGAGGATGTTGGTGATGTCACAGACTGATGTTTCTGGGTTTTTATCTTCACAGCTCTCGTAACGTTTCTATCATCAGATGTTTTCCTTGGCCGACCCGTTCAGCATCTGTTGCTCAATACACCAGCGGTTTCTTTCTTTTTCAGGACATTTCAAATCGTTATACTGTCTATGCCAAATGTTTCTGCAATGCCTTTGATAGATTTTCCCTCTTTTCTCAGCTTCAAAACAGCTTGATTTTCTCCCATAGACAGCTCTCTGATCTTCATGTTGGTTTATTCTTTTTAATAACAAATGCAGTGCAAATGCACAGGTGAAACCTAAGGCTCAAACCAAGAGTAGATGTTCAGAGCTATTTATTCTTTAAACAATCAAATTAACAAGACACACCTGGGTAACAAAACATTTTTGATCACTTGAAAGACAGGTGCACTCAAAAAAGTGTTCCAAGTTGTTTAACATCTAGATATAAAAATATCAGGAAATGGAACCTGAAGTTCAGATCTATCGTCTCATATTCATTGTTTGATCTCAAACACAAATGTCTTCAGTGTACAGCAAAAACAATAATTGGCCTTGCTGTTCCAATACTTTCAGAGGGGACTGTACATACATGTGTGTATGTGTAGGTTACAGTATAGATGTACTGTATATGAGACATCTTTAAATCACAAACTCATTTTATCACTCCAGTTTTGTGTCACTTTTACTCCACCATCCAGTAGATGGCACCACAGCCAATCTGAGTGTACTCGAGTGGACCGATAAGCAGGTTTGTGACAGTTCAACACTTCCTTTCCTCACGACTTTTCCCTCCTACAGTTATTTGCAGGAAACTGCCCCTCAGCGTATTTTTTATATAATGAGGCCCAGGTGGAGTTGAAAAGAAGAAACGCACCCAAAGCGTTTGAGTAATGCCCTTCAATTTTCCCTACAGTCGAATCCAAACCTTTGAGCAATTTATCTTGCAAATGATTTGCAAATAAAGTACATAAATATCGTCATTACTCAAACACACACGCTGAATGTTTTTAAAGCTTTTAATATTTGTACAGCGTGACCCCACGAAGCAAAACACCACAAAAAGCACAAACACCCAACATTTGAGTAACACAGATTCTCTCATAAGCAAATGTCTAATGAAGAGAAGAAAACCTTATTGGTGAGGCAGACGTTCGTTTAACGTTTATGGAAGGAGTCTCCAGTGTGAGCACCTGGAGACTGTTATAGAAAAATAATGAACTTTGGGGTGGTAACAGTACCTCCGTTTCATCACACCAGCCCTGGGTTATCATGTAGAAACCTTCATGTGATCTGTATTACTCAAATCCAAACCATAAAAAGCATTTTTAGTTTCACTTTTGGTTTCACACACAGCAAAGTTGCTCTTTTATGCTGACAAGATCAAAAATGTAACCTGTTATTCTGGTTAATATTTAGGTCTTTACAAAAGAGTTGTATTTTTATCAGCGTAAAAGTGCTAACTTCAACACACACAGTTCCAGTACTGTTTCTAGCGCGCCCTCGTCAACAAACTGTTCACCACACACACCCGGAAACAGGATCGCTGATGAATTTCCTCACGTTTACACACTCTGTACAGTCGGATCATACCGCTGGCTTGATAACTACCCATAATTCGAAAGAAAAAAAAAAAAAGTTTGTTAATCAAATTAGCTAGCTAGCTGGTATCTATAATCTGACGATTAGCAGATATGCAAACTAGCTAGCAAGCAAACTCAAACTAATGGCTTCATCAGAAATTTAACTTAATACAGACTTGATAAGTAGCTGAAAAAAAGTTTCCTGGTTTGCTATTTTTACTAAGAGACATAATTAGCTAGCTAGCAAGTTAATTCACTAGACAAGTAATGCAACAGCACCATTAGACATTGTGTAATGATTAGAGTTTATAAATATACTCAATATGCTAAATTTCCTAAATAACAGAATACAAAAAAAAAAAAAAAAAGGTCTGCTAACTATTCAGTGTAATCAGTCACCAGTTTGTAATAACGGGTGTTAAACTAGCAGGCTAATTAACGAGCTGTGTAACAACAGTTAAGCAGTTCCGTCAGGACGAATTAAACCAAAGTGTTAGACTGTAGAAATGTTCTTGTTTATAATTATAGAAAATGTTTGTCAGACATTTTAAAAAGGAAACTGTCAGATTAGAGCAAAGCCTTCTGGGTAAAGCTCTGGATAAAGTTTACATTACTGTAAAGTGTCAATCTTATCAAGCCAGACTGCAACGGATTTCAGAAGTGTTTTGTAACCGAGAGGAAGAGGACGAGGGGCACGTTAAAACCAGCATCGGGACTGAGACACGGCGAAGCTTGTGGAGACAGACACGATCGAACGATCTCCGATCTCTGAACACTCCGCCGCTAACAAGCAGTGAGCAAAGAGACAGAGAGAAGCAGCTTGTTCCAGCGAGTTTATTTCTGATTTTAAAAAAAACTGGAGCAGAAAATCCGAGTACAAAAATAATTCAATAAAACGAAGACAAATAATAAACAGCTAAACCACAAAGAAGTCAAATTATAAAGCATTAGTAATGTAGCGGTGTACATGAGAAAATGACTGCTCTGGAGGACACACTGAGGACGAGGATTGCTCACACACACACACACACACACACACACACACACACACCCACCCCTGTTCTTAACGTCACAGATGGTAATAAAATCAGAAAGCAAATACCGTTGATGTAGGAAGTACAACAGCAATATGGTGCAGTGTCTACAGTGACCTTTGACCTGTAGTGCAGCGGTATTGGTGTGTAAACGTACGCGTGTGTTTGTATTTGTTTATATATAAGGAATCTGTTTATAAGGTCAACCATCACAAGGACAACAATCTTATTTCTTCAAAGGACAGGAAATGATCAAATGTCAAATGAAAGCTGTTGTTGGTGCATGAGATAAATATATAAAATATATATATATATATGTGTGTGTGTGTGTGTGTGTGTGTGTGTGTGTGTGAGTGAGTGAGTGAGTGAGTGAGTGAGAGTGCGCACACACATGCTGGCAGAAAACGCTGGCCAGTCAGCGAAACGCAAGAATTCGCCCCAAATTTGCGTGACAGTGAAACAGTTTCCACCCGCGCACTGAAGGAGGGATGTGTAAATATTTACGTGATTAGTGTACACACAAGTCTGAGTCACGTAGAGACCCCGGTATTGCACACTCAGGGACCGATGCACACCTGTTCAACAAGCGGGGGGAGGGTATGCTAACAACATGCTAAGGGTCTGTTAGCTGTATACAGACACAGACACACACACACACACACACACACACACACACACCCCCTCTAACGTCCCCGCTACATTCAAATCGTAGCCATGTGCAGATAATCATTAGCATTTAGGTAATAATGAGCTGCCGGAATTTTCAGGGTTCACTTTGAGATTTGTGCGTGTTTTAATTATTTTACTTTATGAGGGACTTCTCAAATACCAACATTATGGGAAGTCCAGACATCGTGAATGAAATATTGACTCTTAATGTTAAACAGTTTGTTGTCATGATACTCGAAGACATTTTTACGATACATGACGTATCTCGGTATTTAGTTTAGGAGGTTTCGCAAAGTAAAATTCCCATACGGAAAGAAAAGAAAAGATCCCATACAAAAAAGATCGAATCCTGAGGATGCTACAGCCATCCATGACCGGAAGTCCAACAGTGTGGGAGGGGTATACTCGCCCTCGCTGTCAATCACACTACACTAGCCAATCATGGGCATTTGTGTGCTCATGAAGGAACACACTCCGCCCTCTTCCACATATGAGTGTGTTACCTGCCCTGTGGTGAAGCATGAGCAGCAGCTCGAAAAGATGGCTTCACGTGTCTGAGGAAGCACATGACCGCCTTCTCCTGCTCTGATTGGTAGCTATCGTATCAGGTGGGTGGGACTTGACCATGATTACATTAGGGGAGAAACTCAGGGAACAAAATCCACAAAAAAAGGGGGAACAAATGAACTACTTAACGAGGAAAAGATGGACAATACGCACAATATTCTCAAAACGCATCCTGATGGTAATAAACTCCGGTATTAATTCATGTCTTCGTATCAACCACCTACTCCAAAACAAATAAATCATAACCAACTGTAAAGACAATTATCTGCACATGACTACAATCATCTCACATAACAGACAGATGTTACGCTTCTTCAAACAACGCTCCAAACCCAGACTTCTTATTACAGTTACTGAGGAATACATTACATTTAAAGCTTATGCGTGCCATACTAATAATAAAGTTAGTTTGAACTATTCGCCCGTTTCGAGTTTATGTAAAATAAACAGCAAATTAATGTCAATCTTTAAAGGACTACAAAAAAAGAGCGAGAAAATGTACAAAAAAAACTAGACAATGAATAAATTCTAAGTAATGAATAAATCCGATCATCAGAAGTGACCAAGTTCAACCAGGTCTGATTTTCACCCACACATGAGGATGAAACGCAGGACTATTTACACACTACCCACGAGTCTCCAACTCTGGTGGCCTTCTCCGGATCGCATAATAAAGAAAAGGACAAGGAGAATTTTACACAATTATTCATGAGTCATTAAAAAAAAAAAAAAAAACAGCCGAACGAATGAAAAGGCCGTACGTTGTGTGATTAATATGAATTTATGTTATTTTTATATTATTTGGGGAAATAAATCCCAACTGCTGATACACACGTAGTGATTTTTTATTTTATTTTTTTAATCACAAAAAAACTAGCAATGCCCCTCAATCTAGATAAACAAGCAGCACAGGGAAATCAGAAGGAATTTTGGAGTCTGGGAAAATCTAACATGGCTCTCAGTTTTAAGAACTTTTCCTCTGCTTTTTTTTTTTTTAGCTTCTATAGACCACAGATGATTAATAACCTAACTAGAATATTCAGTCTAGTTTTCCCTATTTGTCCAAAAGTGCTGGTTTTACACAACCAGTGACATTTCAGAACAACGTGAGCCCATTCTTACCGACATGACCGTTGGTCTATCAGTTTATTGGACTACTCTTGGTTGTGAAGATAGGGTGAAGGTGATTTTAAGCTCAGTGTGATGCTACAGCGCTGATAAAACAATAAAAACAGCCAAAATAGCTAGCATGGCTAACACTCTTACTGTTTTGCCACCATAAGGGTAACACAAATACTTTTTTTTTTTTTTTTTAGCACCTACTAGCACTTTAGCTTTTTGGGGTCACAGTAAATCATGACAGGACCACGGCTAAAAAAAAAGAAAACTGTTGAACTCCTTTGTTCTGACCATGCTAGGTTATAGCAGTTAGCAGGACAGGTTTCTAGCGAATTTGAAAGCACCTTGCCGTCGATGTTATATGGTGTATCAATATTATTATTCGTTGCATGTCTGAACCGGTGGTTTTGTTTGCTTTAAAAGGCAGTTTTGTGCCACTAGGATGTTATTCAGAAAGTTTTATTAGGCTAATATTAAATTGAATAATAATAATAATAATAATACAGCTATTAAAGGACCTGTTAGCTTGTCAGGTAGGGAGACGTTCGGAATGGCGAGCACAGCTTAAATGTTAAACTGGCTGGACCGTGACTACATTTATAACGTTCTTACAGAGAAGGTGGTTTGTGTTTTAAAGGTGGCGCTGGTGTGTTTATAATAACGCGCACTACTGCGTGATTAGCGCCTTGAGCCCTTCGACTTCTTGGTGGATCTGCACTCGGACTGGTGCATGATTTCGGATCCGTTGGAGTCAGTGTGTACCTCTTGGGTGAGCGTGTTGAAGCGGACATCAGCATGCTGGCCTATCTGTTCTCGCCGGAGACACAGGCAGCACAGGATGCGCTTAAATGTGTGTCGCATGTCCTGGTCACGGTACGAGTAGATGATGGGGTTCATCATCGAATTTAACTCTGCCAGGATCATGACGTACTTCTCCACGCTGAGCACGCCGCATTCACATTTCACACCATCCAGCAGCAGCAGCACCAGACCCGGAGTCCAGCACACCACAAAACACCCTGAGACACAGACAAGAAGGTGTGAATTAACAACATGGACCTACAGCATTAACACTTTATCCCATCTCTCACACACCGACACACCAGAGCTGCAACTTTAACAGGGACGCTGTAACTTTACTTTTCCTAACAACTTCATCACAGAGGAGTTTACACTTCTTCACTGTTTCTCACCAACACCACACACTGATCTTATCTCTTATTAATGTCAGAAGAGAGGGAATAAAGCGAGGGAGAATAAAGCGAGGGAGAATAAAGCGAGGGATGGTGAGGGAATTGAGGGAGGGATGGTGAGGGAATAAAGCAGGGGAATAAAGCGAGGGAATGAAGAGAGGGAGAATAAAGAGGTGTGAATTAAGTAATTAATGAAACCTTGAGA
>JANDJT010000154.1:18677482-18690438 GCA_024331685.1 Stegophilus panzeri
GTGTATGTACAGTGTGTATGTAGTGTGTATGTAGTGTGTATGTAGTGTGTATGTAGTGTGTATGTACAGTGTGTATGTAGTGTGTATGTACAGTGTGTATGTACAGTGTGTATGTAGTGTGTATGTAGTGTGTATGTAGTGTGTATGTAGTGTGTATGTACAGTGTGTATGGAGTTTAGTGTTCAGTAATAAAGCTGAATATCTATAGAAATATCATCTTGTTCATCTGATCGATGTGCAGTCTGACAAAGACGTTCACACTAGCAAGGGACAGACGGTCACTCATTATCTACATGTGTCGATTGAGATTCCATCTGTGTGTGTATGTGTGTCGGTTTCACGTTTGCTTACTGTCATCTGACACGGTTTAGAATGTATGTGTGTGTGTGTAATAAGAGCACAGGAAATGTTTTGAAGAGCAGTGACATTTCTCAGGACTGAACAGTGAGTAATTTCACAGAAACGTAACAGTGTTCCAACATCCACCCGTTAATAATTATAATAATAATAATAATTATAATTATCATTTTAACAGAAAAATAAGAACATTAAATACAGTAATAAACTCTTAGAGAAAAAGTGTACTTAACTGGACCTTTATTTCACACTCTTTTACTTGTTGTGATGCCTGAAGTGTCTCTTTAACACTTAACCTGCGTTCACACTAACCTGCGACAAACCTTCAAAAAGCCACGATTTCAGCCAAGTTTAAACTGAGATTTTCTCAATTCTTTACAAATGAAGTACAGTGTGGCATGGTAAAGCTACTAAACCAAACAACTGGCTCAAACGATTCCTGTCAGCTGTCCTCAGTGTGAAAAGATGGATCTCGACATCATATAGCCGCTGTTAGAAAAGGGGTCACATATGCAGAAGATGATGGGAAAGTAAAGAATGTGCCGGATGGAGGATATTTCTGAAGAACAGTAAAACTAAATAAACAATTTATGAAGACTAAATAAACAAATAAATGTCATTTTAATTATCCCTTTTATTTATTTAAAAAAAATTAACATTTTGCAGATTCTGCAAGGTGTGTGTAAATGTATAACCTCATCTAATACCTCTCATTAAACGTGTATAGAGACGTTAGGAAGAGCTTGGAAGGAAGTAGCAGAGATCGTTGATGCCTCTGGTGAGTGTATGAAGCTAGTACGGTTAGCTCGCTTTGCTAATTTAATCCTAAGAGAACTAAGCTAGTATGAAGCCGAGCACGTAACATGTAAAACACTGATTAGTTCATTATTTAATCTGTTTTCGCTTTAAAAGCTATATTTAGCCACTTACTTTCCTCATCAGAATTAAAAACAGAGTGCACACACAAAAGTGAGAAACTATAAGGATCGAGAGACTTGCTGATGGCTAGTGTTTACATTTTCAACACACAGTGAAGATTTTTGAAGGAAAATCCTTTTCAGAATATTTCTATTTTATTTCAGTATAAATGATTCTGCCACCTTTAAGTTTCACTGCTGTTATTTTGGAAATGATCGCTTTGGACTGTTATTTCTGCAGTGTTCGATCACCAAAACGACTCTTCAGTAGTGATGTCCGATTCTTGAAGTAACACAAAATCAAACCGAAATCATGTCCGACTCCAACAGAGCCCAATGAGCCGGTTCCACTAACTGCTGAAGTTTGCCGAATGGAGGCGACACTGGGTGGCTCTTACTGGACCGGTTATTGAATCGGACTTTTTCCATCACTACTCTTAAAATGAAGAGCCGGCTCTCAACGTTCACTGAAAAAGACTGACTTAAAAGATTCGATTCAGAGAGTCGACTCAGAGAGCCAACTGCACACGGAGACAGATTTTTGACCTGGTCAGAAAAAGCGCGAAATTAATGTCTGTGGTAAGAAAACTGTCCGACTAATTATTTCTGTCATTCTTATTATCTCAACACATTTCTATAAAAACAAAAAAAAACGCTAACGTTTATTGATATATTTATACGAATTTATTTTATATTTTATTTTAACCGATGCTAGTTTTCCAGAATTTACCTCAGAGCGAAAGCTACTGCTGCTACACTGGAGTGAATATAGTGTAAATATAACGGATAAATCTCCAAACACAGTCTGTCCCCATCAGCACAAATCTACTAACATCACTTCGGGATTTTTTAATATTCAATTTTACTGAAATTTAAGTGAAGATTACCGCCAGGTTTGCTAAAATTAGCATGGTTATGGTTAGCTCGCGCGCTGTCGACGGCCTGAATGAGGATGCTACGTCATTTCCGCTCAATCTCGCTTAAAACGGCTTATGTTGGCCTCTCTCTCTTTATATATATATATAGTTTGTATTTGTTGGTTTTATTTCTGAAACGACTTTATTACTTTGGCAGGAAGATTACAGAGAGGACTTGTTCATATATAAAACCTGTAGCACATGGAGCAGATGATAAGTGAGTAAATATGAGATACTTTAAAAACTTATTTTACCAGAACCTTATTCCAGTGATCAACATTATCCACTAGTGCCGACTACTTTTATATGTTCTTGTACATTACTGAAGAAACTCCAGCAGTACGGGTGGGAGTGATGTGTTTGGAGTTATGGATGTATTGTGTGAAGGCGTCCTGTAGAGATTACACCAGATGTTCAGACCCTCCAGGATTTCACCATCACAGAAATTAATGCAAAATTAAAGCAAACACCACAATCTTCAGAGGAGCTTGGAATTTTCTAAAAATGTAGGTTTGGGCCAAACTGGATCATGTGACACAACAATCACAAAATACTCACCGATATCCTGTACGGACACGGTATGAGTGTTTACACTGGGAAAGATTATGGAGAAATGGGGAAACTAGAAGAGCCTGGACTGGGCAAAAAAGAACTGGAAACAAGCAGAATAAACCAAGGAAACAGAACCAGAGATGTGGCAGGTCAAAAGCTAGAAGAACTTAGGAACTAAGAGAAGTACATGAACTTAAAGATAAGGGGAAAAGAAAAAAAAAAAGAAAAAAAAAAAAGAAAAGTGGCTACTAGGAGAACCAGGAACATTTTGAGAGCTCAAGGAATTGAAGAGCACGAGTGGAACCTTGTTGTAGCCCTAACCATCAGATCTGTGTTTAATTCACCGTGCAAATGAACTCAAGCCACAAAAATCTCATTTTTCAAACGTTTATTTTCAGCTGAAGGCAAAACAAAGGGTTTTTAGATGGAGATTTGAGATTGTTTGAGAGATTGTTTCCTCCCTCTTCAGCATCACATGTACACAAACTAAATAAAAAGATAAAAGAAACAAAGAAAGCGGTGACATCATGAATGTCATCACAACAAATAAAACTAAATCAGAAGTGTAAACCTGAACACCGAGGAAGCGGTCCTGTTAAACGTGTACAAACGAGTGAGTTTACAGACCTCGCAGACATAGCTCAAATCTGATTGGCTAAAGAAGAGAAGGAGCGTCGAATTAATTGGTCCAGAGAGTGACAGCAAATGTGACTACGTGGGTTGGTGCAGATTTTGTTTCTCCCCCCGACCACCCACCCAGATTAGGATACACGCATTCCACAACAGGGCTGTTCCAGGATCAGCATGTGGATTCATCTACCCAAACAACTACAAATTTAAAACAGTTCTCGGATCAGTGTAACTGGATACGATACTCTTAACAAGTCCAGCTGATCCTGGAACATCAGCACACTGAGGAAAGGCGTGGCTAATCCTCTATCACAGGTATTCCACCGTCATCGTCTTCCCCATGCAGGAGGTTATCTACATCGTCAACCTCCTCAGCTCCTTCAGGTTCCTCCTCTTTCGCTTGGACTCCATCTTCCTCTTCCTCCTCCTCCTCCTCTCCTCCCTTGCCTTCCTCTTCTCCTCCTTCATCAACTCCTCCCTCACCTTCTTCTACTCCTCCCTCACCTTCTTCCACTCCTCCCTCACCTTCCTCCATCTTCGTTTCTTCTTCATGTCCATCACCACTGCCTGCCGTTTCAGGCTCCCCGACTACATCTGCAAGCTCCGCCTCTTCTTGTTTCCCTTCTTGTTTTAGCTCTGCATCACCCTCGGACACCTCCATCATGGAGTCCTCGGGGTCCTGGTCGTCTTGGTTGTCAGTGAAGGGATTTTCACCCTGATAGCACAAAGGGAAGAAAAAAAAGAGAGAATCCACAACAAAACGGTTTAAATATTACTACGCTCGTTCCAGACTCCATGCCTTAAAAGTCTTACCTAATAACTAATACAAATGTAATTCCCATAAACAGAAACTCCGTCTTAAGAAGAAATCATTTAAAACCTTAAAACACACTTAAAACACACCTTCAAGTAGCTCTCCAGCTTCTTTCCGATGACCTTGTGGTTGAGGATGCTCCTAGCCACAGACAGACTCGACCTCTTCGACTGCTCCATCATCCCCTATA
Source organism: Stegophilus panzeri (assembly GCA_024331685.1). Classification (NCBI taxonomy): domain Eukaryota; kingdom Metazoa; phylum Chordata; class Actinopteri; order Siluriformes; family Trichomycteridae; genus Stegophilus; species Stegophilus panzeri. The sequence goes on from JANDJT010000154.1 coordinate 18,681,860, forward strand.
GCCGAAAGTGACAGGGGTCAAAGGTCATGACAATGATTGTAGGATTTATGAAGTGTTTGTGGATGGGAGCGTGTGCACATGTGTGTGGACCTTGCGGTTGTAGTTGTGCTCAGGAGATTTGAGGTGCTTCTGGATGAGTAAGAACTGCATGGGGATGTAGAGATCACACGCCGAACAGTATGCCGCCTCAACCTTCTTCATGAAGTGCTCCATACCGATGTCTGATCACACACACATTGTTTGATGCTGAATACAATCTACTACCAGGGGGAGGAGGGGGGAAAGAAAGAAAGGAAAAAAGAGTCTGAACACAAACCTAAAGCAACTCACCTCTGGTCAGGTCCTGTTCTCTTAACACCTGACAGATGGTGGCACTGTGGTTCTCCAGCTGACCGATTCTCTGATCAGTCTTCTTATGTTTATCGTTTATGTATTCCTACACACACACACACAGATTCAACAAGCTCTTCTTTTGGTGTTCAGAGACAACACTACGTCTTCACAAAGCCAGCTGTGGGAATTGCGCTGTAGTACCTGCAGGAACTCGGTGGTTGGTTTTGATAGCTGGCTGGAGAGGAACCTGAAGTGATCTTTGTGGAATTTGCTCTCCAGATGAGCAGTCAAGTCCTCACTGTAGAACGAGCGAAACTTGCAGACGGAGCACGCAAACGTCACCCTGGATATCGCGCGGCTGCCAGAAAAAAGGACCAAACAGTACATCAAAGTGAATTATTATTATTATTATTATTATTATTATTATTATTATGATGGCAATGCTGAATTTTAATAGATTTTTTTGAACGTCTGAATTTCTCTCACCTTTCAAAGAAGCCCCGCCTCTTTCTAAGTTTAGAAGCAGAGGGTGGAGTCTGTCTCCCCTGCTGCTTTGCCATTGACTGAGAGGTTTCTCCTTTAACACCTGGATCTACAGAAGGAAAACGGAAAGACAGAGGGATATAGGTCAAAGTGTGGACCAGCCGAGTCTATAGACTTGATTTAACAACATCATCAAAGTACTCACCAGAACTCTCTCCTTCAGCCACTGGTTCAGCCTCCTGCTGAAGAAACAATATGCAATTTCAGATAAACACCTAATTAGCCATTTAGCTTTCTGTTCCCTTTCATAAACAACTCGCTGATCACTTTGGGAACCGGCGGTTCTAAAGCTAGCAGTTGTTTCAGACACCGAATACATGAGCTAGCATTTTACACCCAGTTACTTTCAACATCTATCCAAAGTTTTTAAAATTTCTGTCAATATTTGTAAAGCAAATAAGGAACGACTAATTAAATGGCCATTAAACTTCAACTTACTTAAATGATAGCTGAATAACTACAACATATACTCATTAAATGGCTATGCTAGCTTTTTTGTTCACTGTTCATTCAAAACAAAAACATTTCTCTCTTTTCATCCACATTTGACTAGTTACAAGAAGTTTAAACTTACAGTGGCTGTAGTTGCATCATCATTCTTCTCTTCTTTTGGTTCTGCTGCTTTTGCTGGACAACAAGTCACAAAGGTCCAGGTTAATTACAGATTTATAGTAGAGCGTTTTCTTTACTCTGTTACTTTAGTGGAAACGTTCCATTCTTCTGTGTGCTAGCTAGCTAATTCTGCGATATTAGTTACGTTTCATGTATTTAAAAAAGAAAAAAAATAATTTAATGTAATATTCTACACATATAAATGGACACTGAAACAACCATGTTCTTTTCCTAACAGAACATTAATTTATTTCCTTAGCTTTCATTTCTGAAATGTATTTATTAAAAAACGGACATGTAGACCTTTCACTGCCATCAAACCCCCAAACAAAGTGATTACCTGTAATAGTTGTCAGTCTAACAAGCATAAACACTACTACTGCTGCTTCCAATGAGAATAAACAGGTCGAAGGAAAATTACACTCCGGTGTCTAGAGGTCAAACAATTTAATAAGTTTTATCAGCAAAACTACACACTAATAGTTTTTCCCCAGTTGTGAGAAGGGGCTGCTGTCATTACACAGTGCGAGAGCAGCCTCTAGAGGTGAAAAACAAATTTTGTTGTGTTTTGTGTATTTTAAGTGTTTGACTCATTTTGGACTTCACTATTTTTATTTGGAGCGTTACTTACAGTAACAATGAGTACTGTATTTTTCTAATAAAGTTCAGCAATATTTTACTTTGTTTTCAGTATCAATTTTAAAAGCTATCGTTTGATTAAACAGATATCGGTGGTAAAATCCACTATCGCGCAACCTCTACCGCCGTCGGTTAGAAAGGTTTACCAGAGTTCAACTTGATTGAATAGATGTGTGTGTGTCAGCCAATTGGAGATGGCCTATAGATCATATCATGGTCCACAAAATATAGGCATCTCACCTTTAAAATCAATCTCTGCCTGCAGGCCTACAGCATACTATATAACAATATTTACTGATGGATGCCAAAAACTCCTTGTGACTGTAGCCTTCTGTCAAGTTTGCCATGCTAGTTGGCTAGTTTTACCAACAAAACGGGTTTTCGGGTAAACAAACCATGTTTATGTATGAATAATAAAATAAGACTTCACTCTAACGAGCTAATGGAAAGTGTTTAGTGTTGCTACTTTGATGCATCAACACTATAACATTGGGTTGTCACGTTGAAACAAGGAAATAGGTACCCGTCTCAGCTTTATCGTCTCCTTCGGTCTTGCCCATTTTAGACTCGGGCTCATCAGCTGTAGTTGGGGTCTGCTTCCTCTTCTTCTGTCCATCACGCTGAGATTTTACTGGTGGCTACAGTAACACGTTCACACAAAACATCAACTCACACGGTCTCCAATGATTAGGTTAACATAAATATTACCAAAACACACACACACACACACACACAACCTCAGACACACATTTCCTGACAGAGAGACATGGTATGACGTGACCATGGTTTTAAAACATGGGGACATTACCACACCACAGAGGGCTTACACAAACAAAGTCTACAAAAGGTTAACAAGCACACAGTCGAAACAGGACAAACATCACAACACTGTACATTATGATGTGATAAAGGTCACATGCACTTACCTTTACACACACACACACAAACTCAACCAACTTGTTAACACACTGCATCAACTTGTTAAGACCCAGCCATGGTAACCAAATCTTTGACAAGGATAACTTATTTCTTAAGTTAATAGTTTTTAGGGGTGTTTTTAACATGGGGCTTACAGATGTAGAATAATAGTACTGCCTAATCTACCAATATTACATAAATAAACCTAAGTCTATCTTTGAGCACCCCATTGGACAAACATAAGAGTAAAAGAAATCAGGACTGTCTGTAGAACTGTCTATCTGGATCTGGTGAGTTGGGCTATCATGGGCTATTACATGCACTGGGTGTCTGTCTGTTTGAGGGGCGTTAAAGGGATACTACACCAGACGTGACCTGTTGGACATGTTTAGAGTGGCAGGTGGAGTGAAATGTTGCAATTTCCACATGTATCTCCACTCGACAGGCTGGGCAGGCTGGACTAGGAGGGGTATTTATTTTTGGGGGTGGGTTGATGGTTCAAGTCCAGTGCTTTGCTGGAGGTACTTACTCGGTTGAGGGGTCTCTTGCGGGTGCGTTGTCGGTTGAGGTTTTTGCCCCCTCCAAAGTGCCGGACAGGATAGTCCTGGGAGCCATGATGAGGCTGGAACCCCCCACTTTCGGGGTACATGCGGTGGCTCAGGAGCGATGGCAGCTTGCCTCGCCCTGAGGGGGAGTGGCCTTGCCCCCCACTCCGCCCACCTCCACCCATCATAGAGGAATCCTGCCTACGGCCAAAGCCGCGCCCGCCTGGCCCTCCGCCCCTGTGCTGGGACCTCTGTCCCGCACCCCAGCCGGAGCCTGAGAAAGCATCTCGAGCTTGCCGCATTTTGGCGTTTCCGTGGGAGGCAGAGCCGCCAAAGCCACCACCCCCTCCAGCTCCACCCATCGCCCCAAAGCCCATGCCTCCACGCTGGGCCATCATGTCGCCCCGGGAGTCACCAAATACAATGTTACCAGATCTGTAGAGATCGCGGGGGCCAAGGGCAGAGGAGCGCGAGTCGAAAGACTCATACTGGTCAAACCTGCAGAAGGAGGTGCAGAGCAAGTAGAGATGAAGCATTGGCACCTCTAATGTCATACTTTCACTTTCCCTTTGATTAATTTACTCTCCTGCTCTCCCTTAAATGTTTTACTACTAGTAAGTTAACTTATCTTAAAAAATATCCCATAGAAACCCACACTGATCTTTGGATGACAAGTTGCATTTTGCAAGTTGTCATTCATCCAAGCCATTCCCCACACCGATATCCAATTGGACAGCACTTTGGATAGTCCGTGAAGGGTCTGTGAACCCATGCACTCCCGCTTCATCCTTTGCAATTTGGGATAGGGAGGATGTTGCCCAAGTTTGATAAAGAAGAGCCTCCAAAATGATGGATGGGACAAACTGGAGAAATGGCATTACTGAATTATTGTCTGGGTCAAGTACGAATATAGTTTGGCTCGAGTAAAAAGATCCATACATCACAGGTATATAGGTGAAGGAATGGCTTCAGTGATGGGGATTTTGTCATTAAAGCATGAGCAGCATCAGGATATAAAAAGGTCAATAAATGGGAATACATTGGATCATCAGGCAACAGACTTCCCTTTGCCCTTGGGCAAGCTTCAGAAAACTGAATCTTAGGAGACATTGAGTCAGTTTTTCAGAAACAAGCTCTAGAGGGGTCAGAAAATATTTTCAGAACATCCTTTGGCAACCAATGGTATCTTGCAAGCCACCGCCAAAGAACAACCAATCTAGGGACACAGAGTGGGAAGACAGACTAAGAGCACTGGGGACATCACTGTCTAAAAATGTCCTAGCATTCCTATCTAGAGAAGAGTTCTCTGAATTGACCACTTGTTTGCCAGTGCCATGTTTTGACAACATGTTTATTGCTTCATGATCTAGGCCTATCTATTCAGATCCACTACAAACATCTAGAAAACATTTTAGTGTTGGTGCCATCAAAGCAACTTACATCTACTTATGTTGTCTTGCCATCTAGTCAAACTGCAGTGCTAAACCACAGATGAAAGCTTGAATTTACTGCCTCTAGGTCACTATCCCATCTGTGTGTGTGTGTGTGTGTGTGTATTATTTATACATATAAAACCAAACAGGAATCCTAAGCACTAAAGAGAAACCAAATCACTACTGAACCCTGAAGCTACTGACTATAGAACAAAGTGTATATTCAAGTACATATAAATATGTACTTTGGGCCTCACTTATCGTACTAGATGCAAACAAGTTCATTTGTAAAATCAACTGCAGGAGCATTTACACAGGAAAACGTGGTTATACCCTGTTATAAATGATGGTATCCTATGAATTTGTGTAGATTCATGTATAAGGAGACTTGACAGATCGGGCTCAATTCATAATTGGCAAAAAGTTACTGTGAGTTTATATATGGGATTATGCAGTCAAGTTTAAAACACTTATTTCAGAAAAATTTTGTAAACCTGATTGGTTTACATTTATTATTTGGTTTGGCCCCAAAAACATTTCCACACAGCTTTACTAAGAGATTGATAAATGAGGTCCAAAGGTGATCAGGAAAGACAATAACAGCACCAACAGACCCACCATTATGGTCACTTGGGAAGTTTAGATGACCAAGTCATGCTAACTATAGGACAATCACTAAAGAGCTAGGAGGTTAACGTTTGAATAGACACCTTTGTTTGAGTAATGACCCCTTCTGTTTAAGATCTAGTTCTGCAATCGTATGCAAGTTTGTAGAGCTGGAATATGAACCTTCATTACAAAGCTGTAGAAAACATTCGGACTTCTGCCTATTAGAGGCCCGTGTCATTCGTTTCCTGTGACTTAAATAATCAGAATTCAGAGGAGGGAGGGAAAAAAAAAAAAAAAATCCATCCATCCTACCTGTCACTTCGACCCCCTCCTTTCATCCCTCCCTCTAACTGTGTTAGCATGTCGAGCCGCTGGTTGATCTTAGCGATCACGTCATCTGCACTGCCCCCGGCGGAGGAGAGAAGAGAACCAGACAGACCTCTCTTCATCGGTCCTCCACCATATCCACCAGACATGGAGTCCTTATAGCCATACAGATCGTAGTTGCCAGATCCTGAAAATTAAACAGCAAATATGTTTTACTCCAACTGCGATAATTGTGAATATATCACATGTTCCCCACAGTGCTTCCTGAGCCAATTCTTCTCAATAGTGGAATTCTGCTGCCTCGTATCCAACGACAGGAGCAGAGGAACGTGTGACATCCACAAATACAGGCTGAGAACCACCAGTCTATAGACTTTAACTGTATTTACACACAGTAAAGATCTAAGAGGACGTTCTCGTCTCTGCCTAGGTTTCTGTTAGGTTATAGTTTTTGGTATATCAGACAGGTACTAGTATCGGTACCTATACGGAAAGAACATCGCATAATCAATACGTAACTTTATGGCTGCTTTCCATTTCCACTGGTTTTATTGTCATTTCAGCTGTATACAGTTGGTACAGTACACAGTGAAATGAAACAACGTTCCTCTAGGACCACGGTGCTACATAAACACACTAACCACATGAGACACAGAACTAATAAGATCCACAAACATTCTACACAAAGTGCACGTGCAGTAAGTGACAGTGTAGTGCTGAACAGAACGCAGAGTCAGTGTGGAAGTGTCTGATATAACAGGAAGTGCAGAAGATAGGTGCCAAGGAGTAACAATATAATTTAAAAATGGTATAAATAAACATAACATAACATGCTATGACTGAGTATTCAGCAGATTAGCTTATACCAAATATGAACATAGCAGTTATTTTGGTAGCAGCCAGGTAAAGTGTATATAAAGTGTATATAGTGACAATAAATTAGATACTATACTATATATAAAAATATGCAACAGTGTCAATGCAGGAATGTGCAAACATTTCAATAGGAGTTGGATGGTGTTCAGTTCAGAGTGTGTGCGCGCTGAACACTGGGGTTCGTTTAGAAATCCAAAATGTCTCACCTCTGCTGGAAGATCCTCCTCCACCCCAGCTGGAGAAACCTGTCCACAAGAGCAGGATGAAGACATGAACATTGGAGGACTCTCAGTGATGCTTGCTGCTCAGCCATAACGTGACTGTTACATAACACATACTGTTCATTACCTAACCTAGCTTATGGGTCATCCTCTGGTATGGCTAATAATATCTGCACGTGTACAGGACTAGAGTGAAACCACCTTTAGTGCACTAGATAGGGTGTTCGAGACATTTCATTCCCCTTAGACTATGAGCAAGAATCTGAATGTCCAGAAGGCCCGTGGTGCACTATACAGAATGTAGAAGAGAATGAACACACTGTATGTAGGGCTGAATCGAGTCGTGTTTATTTTGGTACACTACACAGATTAGGGAGCCATTTGGAATTCTACTTCCTGTTTAAATGCACTACATATAGTGGAGAAGCCAATGCACGCTATGTCGTAATGACTCCCAGTAGTCTGTGGTGTACTATATAGGTCGTAAAAGATTATGATATAAACCATTGTAGTGTACTTATGTAAAGACCTGAATCTCATTATATCGTATTTGGTGCACTACGTCGACACAGGGCAAGATGCTAGTCATGCTAACGCTAAAGCTGGATCATCCTGACTAGCCGTCCTTTGTTAGTATCACTCAGGCCCAGTAGTTCAGTGTCGCGAACTAAGAACGGCTAATTAATTAATAAGCAAACAAAATAATTACATCTACAACGTATAAAACGCGAGAAAAATACAGAAGGAGAATTGTGTAAAACAAAATGGCGCTGGTTATAACGTTTTAACCGAGACACACTTCAGCTAGCTAGCTAGCCAGTCGTCGTCATCTTCTACACAGCTAGACGCTCGCTTCAAAAACAGCCGCCACAAAAAGCCTGTATTACATATACACTTTAAAAACATTTACCTGATCCATACCCACGACCGTCCATATTCACAGAAAGAAATATCCACAGATAAGATTCCAAAGTCCACGAAGACGATCAGACGCAGGGGGTCAGTGGGTTAAACCTCAAATAGCGTCCTGTGTTATTACGTAGTGCACTAGTAAGGGAGCATAAGACTTGAGTAGGTTATACGCGACACAGTGGCGTTATATAGGGAGGGAAGAATCTATTTAGTATGCAGCGCTCGCGGACTGATAGACGAATCCTATTGGATGGAATTTTGAGTGACATCCAATGGTCCAACTGTAGTATTGGGATATTTACATAACGAGAGCGGTCAACCAATCAGCAGCGCTGTTTCTGTTACGGGGGGGATCTTGGGATCCATCTGTAGATGGAACAGCGCCATTAAAGGTACACAGCTTTAATTATTTTATTACGTTGTTTTATCATTTTGTATCTTAGGAGTAAAATCATTTTTGTATTGATTATTATTCATTCATATTTTATAATTTTACTGCTTTACTCAGTCGAGGCGTATTTGTTGCTTGAAGATTGCTTTTTTTGTTTTATCATGAACGTTTCATCCATCTATCCTTTATAATAATACTCCTTCAAGTCGAACGTTATATA